>JAAAKQ030059921.1:0-59029 GCA_010016005.3 Zanna intricata
TGTGTGAAAAATGCCATGCCTGACCGGGGGATTCGAACCCGGGACCTCCGGATGAAAGGCCGAGATGCTACCACTCGCGCCACGAAGCCCGGCTCATATATATTGAAGTTCACAAAATAAATTTATTACTAATTAAAATGATAAATATTGTTAAATTGTTGTGTTAATAATATTTAATAACGGTATTTTGTTAAAAATAATATTTTGTTGTTATTATTTCATTTCTATATTTAATAATAATATTTTGTTGATATTATTTCATTTGTATGTTAATAGTTTGCGTATGTAATCGGATTTCGAACTTGCTAGAAGCTCATAGAGAAAGAGAGAGAGAGCTAAAAGCTCATAGAAAGTATGAGATTCTACTAGAAACAATAAAGTTGTATTTTTGTTTGAATTGCTATTTTTACAAAAAAAAGAATTTTTATTTGGCAAATTACATTGATAAAGTTTAGTTTTGTAATTAAAGTAATTAGTTATATTGTTTAGAATTAATTGTATTTATAAATAATAAAAATATTTGTAATAGAAGCAAATAGAATTATCTACTAATTTCTAGAAGTCTGCTAACAGTATGTATATAAAGCGGTTCGAGAGACCGTGGATTGGTTCATTCGTGTGACGTAGTTCCAAGTGGTTACACTGCGGGAAAGTTAAAAATTGTTTCATGTAAATTTTGTTAAGCGTTGTAAGTGTTGTTTGTTTATTTTGTTGTGATAAATAAATTGTTGTGAGAAGGCTTGATATCGTGTTGGTTATTTATACGAATCATGTTCTCACTATAATTAGCGACCGTGATAGTATTGTTAAAAAACTGTGACGAAGTCGATATCGTGCTATATACGAATCATTCGCTCACATCAAATGATGAATATAAATAGAGAAAAAATATGAAAACAAGAGAACATGTACAATAATTAAGCTCAGAAGAATTATATCAAATCAAAGTGTGATTAAATTATTGGTAATAAAAAAACAAATAAATGAAATGTTGATCAACTACAACTTAAGAAGAATTTTGTCCGACAAATAAGAGGATTAATGAACTAAAAGATAAGTTTTTTGCCATTTATTAAAGATTGGGCATGTATGCCTTATTGTATACTCGTATGTTGTTCTTGTGAGGGTTTTTTTTTTTAGTCACTGTGTAGTTAACATTAATGTATATAAAATTAAACAGAAATCTAGAAAATCCAAAAATAATACAATTCTAAATTATAATTTTAAATAATCAGATATTTCACCAAATCTATTACATACATATACACATTTGTAATAATGCCTACTAAATTTCATACACACATTTTTAAAAAAATAAAATTTTATTTGACTAATAACTTATGATTTTTTTAATATATATTTTTTTATTGTTATTATTGAATTATTATTTATTGTAAACAAATTTTTACAATCATGTATTAATAAATCAATATATTTAAATTAAAAAAAAAAAAAGTTAAAAAAAGTAGATGAAGTCTGATTTTAACTGATATGCCTTCCCCTGTAAGACCTAAATATCTCCTTAATTAAAATTTTATTTGGCTATAACTCTGGAACCAATGAAAATAAGTACCACTTATGATATGTTGTCGAAAAGCTCTCAATGAAGGCTTATTACTGCAGTAAAGAAAAAGTTCAAAATCCAAATATTTTTGGAATTTTGCCTTTTTTGGACACTTTTGGTTCAGTCGATTGTAATCAAAACGGCAGGTGCGCAACTAAATGTTACAACAGGCCTAAATCCAAAAATTTCAACATCCTACATCTAATAGTTTTTGCGTTATGCACAAGATACATATACACACACAGACAACAGTCTGAAACTACTCAAAATGGATTCAGGGATGGTCAAAAATATTAAAATCTGAAAACTGAAATTTTTCACGATCGCAAGTATTGTGATCGCGATTTTACTTCCGTTACTTCGCACAAGGAAGTAACATCATGACCGCCAAAACAATACCTTGCTGATAAATATTGTTCTTTAATGTAGAAAATTACTAATGTAGAATAACTAAAGCACGTGCAAGTGACACTTTTGTATATAGTATTTGTATTTTTACATACCATAACTTTGTTTTAAAATTTCTTAAATTTATTTAAACATATATTCATATTTATATTGCCTATGATATTCCTGGTAATGTAAGGATTCTATCATGGAACATACGTCTGAATCACTTCAGCTGTTGAGCTGCTATGGTGGAGCAAACATACATATATACACACTAAATACATTACACACCTTTTTGGGCTATCGTGTAATTAATTATTATTATATAGACATTATTTATATAGACAGGCATAATAAAGATTTGACCTGCTTCTATGAGATTTGCAGGTTGATTATGTTAAAGTAATCCTTATATATATTTTTTTGAATTTGTGGTTGGATTGGCACTCATTTAATCAGTGTTTACATCAGTTTAATCAGTTTTTACAGGAACATATAACAGAATCAGCCTTTGAAAATTATCTTATAGAAACAGGGCATAAAGACACCTACGAAAATTCAGGTTTACATACAAACCACAAAGCCTTATACTAAACACATTTGAACAGTATGATATTTATAGATATGCAACATTCTATTTAATGTTAAATTAAGAAAAAAATAATCAAATATATTTACTATTTAATTTCTAAAAGGAAAAGGAAGTGATGTTCTGAATTAGAATGATCAACATTCAATTAACAACAGTGCCAGCTGGTATATTACTAATGAAGGAACCATGTAATACTCAAAAACTTTCACCTGGAAGCAAGATTCTATGTATTTAGAAAACAAGTAAGTTTTTAATTTATGTTTTAGACAAAAATATTTTTTTATTTATCAGTTACAATATACAATTAGCTTTTTATTAACCTACTACTTAAGCTATGTATTATTTGTTATTTTTTGCTTATTCTAAGCAACATAAAATGCTTAGATCATAAAGTTGCTTAATGCCATTATGTTGGATGATGACCCACCATCAGAAGCTGTAAAACTGTATCTGAATTCCAGTGAATGGGAGCTGATTTATTGAAAATGGGTTTGCCCATTGGGATATATCCCTATGATATTCTTATACTATCCAAGATGTCACTTTATGAGAACTTTAAAGTTTGCCATCCCCTACAGATTGCCATCTAATCCCTATGTGTGATCTTGCAGACAGAACAGACATGACCATAATAGACTCTTTTTACATTAGTGTATTGAATTTTTCACAATTGCAGACAAATGAGCGAATATTCTCAACTTTTAATGAACTGTAAATAGTAGATTTAAATATTAATTCCTCAGTAATTATTTGATACAGTGGTGTATAATGTTGAAAAAATGTAAATTCCCTTATGCAGATTGGTAAACTAAAAATAATAACTGGCCTGATGAACCAACACAAAATTCTCATCATGAGTCTCCAAGAAATAAGAGACACCACCGAATGCCATGGAATCTCAAGGTATAGGCTCTACATTTCTGGGAAGAGAGTGATGAAAAATGTCACACTGCTTAGAACAGGCTTTTTAGTCATCCTCAAAATAATAAACTCCATATAAGAATTCAATTCACATTCCCAAAGAATCTTAACACTCATCCTAAAAGCATCTTAAAAGATCTACACTATAATAGATTCTCATATACGCACCACTAATAATAAAAGTAACTTTCCAAAAGACCACTAAGAAACAGAAAAGTTCTGAGATCTACTCTCTGTCTCTCTCTCTTTTTATGTTTAGTCTATGGAACTTCTGTAAGGATGAATGAGGATGATATGTATGAATGTGAATGAAGTGTAGTGTTGTACGATCTCAGGTTGACCTCTCCTGAGAAATGTGGTTAATTGAAACCCAACCATCAAAGAACACAGGTATCCATGATCTAGTATTCAAATTCATCTAAAAGTAACTACCTTTACTAGGATATGAACCTTAGAACTCTTGACTTTGAAATCAGCTGATTTGTGATGCTGTGTTAACCAACAGACCAGCCTGCTGAGCCCTGGGATCTACTTGACTTGACTAAAAGTAACATCCCCAAAAACCATGTTAAACAGTTAATCAGAGACTTTAATGCTCAACTAGACAGTGAAAGAAAATACTATAACATCACTGGAAAATGGCCCCCCAAAAGACAACAAGCAAAAATGGACAGAGACTCATCAGGGTCTTGAAATCTAATCTAACCTAATCTTGAAATCTACATATTTCAAGAGCTCAAAACTCAAAACCTGGAAACACCTTGATTACACAAAAGAAACATGGCTACTAGATTATGTTCTCATGGACAAACATCATCACAAGGAGATTTACAAATAAAAGTTCTCTGAGGAGTAGAAAGAAAAATTGGAAGGACCTGCATCAGTAAAAAGTACCTGAAAGAAGGGTAGTGGTGGATTGTAGCCAATAATGTCATGTACAAAGAGTTAGAATCCACATTTGATATCATGCAGAAGAGGAGACTAGATTTCTTAGACACATCATGAAGATGCAAGATTCAAGACTTCTCAAACAGCTAGTACAACACAATATTGACTTGAAAAACACCAAGCTGTATGCAGATGGATTAGAGAAATAAGGGAGGATCTGAAAGAAATTGGCCTTACACCAGAATTGACCACAGGTAAGATAAAATTATACAAGAGAATCAAGAACAAAAACACTGCCTTCACACTTACAAAAAAAATTCACAACACAAACATTTTCATCATTACAAAGAGCACAAAAATTGGTATATATGAAAAAGTACTGGGAGGACTGCAAGGCCTCAAACAGTCCTCTTAAAGAGACTTGGATAATGGACTGACTAAAATGATCCTATATGGTCATAAAAGATAATAATAATAGAGGAAAGATTGTTTATTTAATACCGATATTACTTATAAAATAACTCCAAAACATCTCATAATTTGTCTTCATTGATTTTTAAATGTGTAAATGTTTTTGTAAGAACAGTGGTGAATAAATGTTATAATTTTGGGGGTGCCCATGACCCCCCAATTTTTAAAATTAACTATCTTCCCCAAAAAGATTTTTTTTATTAAACTCTCAATCTAAGATTATTTAAGAATTGTTTAAAGGGGTTCAAACACAGCGAATATTTGACAATGAAAAGAGAATATTGTTTTATTACCAATTATCGATACATTGAATATGTAAATAAAAAGAAAATTGCCTTTTTTTGTAGGCCAATGTTTACAAAACGAAGTCCAGATTTCTTGGTACACTTGAAAACTCGTCGAGAACTTCTTCATCTCACTAATTATAATGTCTCTATGGATGGAAAGTAGACTAGCCCATTAAACATACTTTCAGATGTGCTGTTCCTTAAATAAGTCTTCAGTCTTCTTAGGCAAGAGAAACTTCTCTCCACAGTTGCAACAGAAACAGGCAGAACTCCTAGTAGTTTCAAGAGGATATAAATGTTGGGGAAGACAGCCTTATCACATTTTCACGCATGTGCCGAACACCACGCCTGTATTTTAAAGTTATTAACAATTTATTAAACTTACTCAAGGTAGCTTAGTAATATTTAAAAAAAATTATATTTTTTCTGATTTCAGGAGGCCAGGGCACCCTGGTCCCCCCTTATATTCGCCCTTGTGTAAAAAATTCAGCTTCAAAAAACTATATATTTGTTATTATCAAATCCTCAAAAAGAAAGGACATATAAGGGATTATTATACATACATTCTTAAAGTCTACATATTATAACAGTTCAATAGGACCCTGATGTCAAGGCATTAAATTTCATCCTCAATCTATCTGTATAAATTTGCACTCTTATAACTTGCCTATATTATTGTTATTGGCAAATAATAAAACCAGCAAAGGACAATAAATCTTTGGCAATAAATTTTTGAAGTAGAAATCCAAAAAATATTTACTTTAAATGTTTTATAACTGATATAGGACTGAATCCTCTTATACATTAAACCTGCACTTATGCAGTGAAACTTGTAACTTTTGTAAAACACAATGACTTGTTAATTCCTTTGGAAAGTTAAAGTTTACTGTATCCACTAGAGATGTATTGTAAACAATTAACTGGACACTGTTCACTAAATTCAAAAGGCTTGTAGTAGAGACCTATGGGAAATAAATTCATACTGTTCAGAAATCGTGTCAGAATGTTTCAAACAGGTGGCTGTAAATCTCTGTGTCTGAGTGGTAACGTCTCGGCCTTTCATCCGGAGGTCCCGGGTTCGAATCCCGGTCAGGCATGGCATTTTTCACTAACGTATCCATATCTCAATAAATCATGAGTAGTACTTTTTTAAATTTCAAGTAGCTGTGCGCTAACTAGAATTTACGGTACCAATCTTTTATAAAATGAGACCACAGTTTAGTGCTTTAATAACCGAATATGATTACTGAATGACGTAGATAGCATTGTTGAAGATCATGAAAGTGGCAATGAAATTGTTGACGGCCAATACATAGCTGACAACAAAGAAAACAACTAAGGCAACAAAGAAAATCTAGTCTTAACAAATTAAATAAATGCATGTAAAAATTTCATAAAATATTTCCTACGGAATAATATAAAAAAACAATTTTTATTTCATTTTTAAAAAATAATCTACCCCAGTTTTTAAGAAAATAAACTGTAAAAGTATTTAATTTGCGTATATTGGGAAAATAAATGTTTTCCTTTAACAAAGCTGGAAATCTTAAAAGGGTTTGATAACGTAGTGAAGCACAAACATTCTAAGCTGTTAGTATAATGCGTTATTACAAAGAATTGAATGAATGCATGAAAATTGCCGATAGCCCTTAATTTATCATTACGAATACAAAATTACTAACCTGTAAACTGAAATAAAAAATAAAGTATGATTATTCCAAAATAACGAAACATTTTCCGTCTTTCGTGTAAGAGTTGAAAGTCTTAGACTACGGACAATTATGTAATTTATTATTGGTAGTTTATTTCAACTAAATAACACCATCTAAATATTGTTCCACACAGCAGTTCAAGATACGTAAACAGAGCTGTAGTCTTCCGCAGACCGGTATCGTTGTACTGTTCATATCACTGTGTCAGTATGTTCGTGCGCGTTGAGTTATAAAATGTATTTTTATATGACGTCAAATGACCATTGGAATTTCCATAATCGCTTTGGTACTAAGTATAATGCTACATAAATGTAGGAAAGAGAAATTTAAAGAATTATCTCATTTTTTCTTAGGGACTAAGGTCAAAGTCACTCAGAGGAAGATTATCACAAAGAAATAATTTACGACTTCATAGCTGTAGGTAATAGCAATTGCTGCGAGTATGTAAGGAAATAATGAACAAACACAATTTACACTTGACCAATTATTTAATATCAATTGATTTTTTCATTAATATTTTCTTAGGTTAAAGCATACAACTTTCTTGTAACTAATTTGAACATTTTTCTTATGTAACTCTTATGATTTTTTTTCGTGTACGAAAATATAAATGGAATTACAGTATGATTCAAAATATATGCTAAAAAACTGAGAATATTATCTAATATTAAATGATGGAAATTCCGAAGATAAATTCCAAAAAACAACTATAATTCTTATAATCCTTTTTTAATAATGTGCTTTGTGTTCTATATTCCATCAGGTCAAATATTAATTAACAGATATGTTTTTAATTATTAGCAAACTAATAACTGATAAACATAATTTTTGTTTCCTAACATGCGATACATTATTTTAATCTGTTTTTTGATGCTGAAAACGAATATGATCTCAGAATCTTTCTGTCCATATTCTCCATTTTTGAAAAAAATTTTAATTTTAATTAGAGGTTTTTTTAATTTTTCAACATATAGTTAGAATTTTAAGCTCCTATATTGTATTTCGTTAGTTCATTTTTTGTTGTCTAACTTTGTTAACATAATTTGTAAGTTATAAATAAACAATATTAGACAAAGAATTAAATCATATCATAGTCATATATTATGACATCATATCTAATGCTGAAGAATGAGCCTTTATGGACAAGATTAATCATGTCTGTGCAGGTCAAAACATGTAGCAGAAAACACAGCTGTGTTCTTTGTAAAACACTGGATTTATGAATTAATTTTGTTCAGTCTTATTGCTGTCTTAAGTTTAATAGTGCAGCGTCACAATGCTCGAAATTGTGTAAATTATGTGGATGCCTTTTGTTTCTTATGTGGTGAGTTTACCGTAAAATCAAATAGAAAAAACATTACACTTCTAATCAAAAAAGCATATCATTTGTTATTTTAGTGTAAAGTTGGTGCTCAGGTAAACGTGGGCTCGTCATGTAGTATGCTCTAATTGTTCTGTATATTTAAGAGCATGCCTAAAAGGTACACGGAAGGCCATTTGGTGTACCTATGGTTGTTGTAGTAAAAGGTTTTTACAAAAATTATTATAACTCCCCATATATATTGAAGTCCACAAAATAAATTTATAACTAATTAAAATGATAAACATTGTTAAATTGTTATGTTAATAATCTTTAATAATAGTATTTTGTTAATAATATTTCATTTGCATGTTAATAGTATTTAAATAATTCAGTCTTTATTATTCATAATCGAATTTCGAACTGATAGATGTTTATGGATTGTACTAGAAACTGGTAGAAGCAGTTACGTTGTATTTTTGTTTGAATTACTATTTCTACTGAAGAATGAATTTTTATTTAGCAATCTACATTGTTAAAATTTAGTTTGGTAATTAGCATAACTATTTATAATGATTGGAATTAATTGTATTTATAAATAATGAAGATATTTGTAATAGAAGCAAATAGAATTTGCTTTTTTTTTCTAGACGTTTGCTAACAGTATATGAGCGGGTCGAGGGACCCGTGGATTGGTTCATTTATGATGTAGTTCCGATACGTTACGCTGCCGCCTGTACTCCGCGAAGTTTTAAAATTGTTTCATATAGATATTTTTAAGCGTTGTAAGTGTTGTTTGTTTGTTTTGTTATGTTAAATAAATTATTATGAGAAGGCTTGATATCGTGTTGGTTATTTACGAATCATTTCTCACTATAATTGGCGACTGTGATAGTATTGCTAAAAAATTGTGGGGAAGTAGATATCGTATTACACACGAATCATTCATTTGAAGTAAACCAAAGGATCACGTAACTGACTGTTACTTTTGTTGTACAAGTGTGTCTGGAATTTCTAAAAAATCTAAAAATACTCTAAAATATCTTTCATTGCAATCTGCAATCAAGCCTGTACCTCACAGTGAAATTATTCCTTTCCCTGAGCCACCTATGAATGTATGTTTCGAAAGCAGCGATGAAGAATCGGGCAGTGCTGATGAAGATAACAATGATTTTGATTTTGAATTATCTTTCAATAAACCACATCTTATATCGCAAGGTGAATTAAAAGACTTGCTTAGCGATTTAAATTTATTAAAAAATCAAGCTGAACTGTTAGGATCAAGACTGCAAGGTAAGAATTTACTTTAAAAAAATATAAAAATTTTGGGCTTTCGAAGACGACAAAAGAATTTTCTCAGTACTTTTTTTTTTATGAAAATAATTTGTTTACTGCACAAATATTGATGAGCTTATGTTGCACTTAGGACAAGTTCATAAACCTGAGGACTAGCGCCTTTTCACAGATTCGTGCAAGTATAGGATAAAACCGGTTTTACTACACAACGCTAACAAATATCCTTCGATACCAATCGCTTGTGGTATTAATTTGAAAGAGACATACGATGTAATGAAAGCCGTTCTTGAAAAAATAAATTATCAAAACATAGCTGGAACATATGTGGTGATTTGAAAGTTACAGCTACTTTGTTAGACATGCAGTTAGGCTATACTATATACATGTGTTTTCTTTGCGAACGGGATAGTTGAGTTAGGTATAAATATTATTATCAAAGAGTGGAAGAAACGAGACAACTTAACCCCAAATGGGAAAAATATTACTCATGAGCCCTTAGTTGAATCCAAAAGAATATTTCTACACCCTCTCCATGTCAAGATAGGACTAATGAAAAATGTTATAAAAGCAATGAAGAAGGATAGTCCCGGATTTTTGTACATCAGGCAGGAATTTCCGAATATAAATGAAGAAAAATTAAAGAAGGAACATTTTTTGGTCCTCAAATAAGAGAGTTGGTCAAAGATGATGTATTTAACTCGATGTTAAATAATGTAGAGAGTGCAGCTTGGGCTTCATTTAAAAATGTTTGCAAAAATTTTCTTGGCAAACAAAAATCCGACAATTACCACATTATTGGTAATCAACTTCTTACTTCATATAGAGCTATGGGATGTTTTGAAAATACATTTCCTCCACTCACATCTGGATTATTTCCCATACAACCTCGGAGACATAAGTAATGAACACGGTGAACGTTTCCACCAAGACATTTTGGTGATGGAAAGCCGCTATAAAGGAGAGTAGAATACTAACATGCTAGTACTGGTAGACATTAATTCGGTTTGTGCCTGAGGCTATTTATAAAAGAAAAGCATCAATGAAATCATTCTAACACAGGTATGGCCATGCAAAATTATAAATTTTAAAGATTTTTAACTATATTTTCCCTTTAAATTTTTTTTGAAACGTAATTTATTTAAAGCTAAGGACGACAGAAAAATTGTATTTACAGATCCGTAATGTACCCCAAAAAAGCAGTTCAAGAAATAATATCACACGTAGAAAAAGATTAAAAATTTTTTTTTTTATCTATCAGTGTAATAATTATACAAACATCGATATGTGTGTGCGCGCACGGGCGTGTGAGATAGCACACTAGAGTTAATGAACTACTTTAAGAGTGTAAGAGAGAAAACTGGTTCCACTGATTACCAAGGTCAATTCAGGCATTACATTTTAAATTCTAATTGTAGTAATTAAAAAAATATTTTAAAAAATCATACATTTTATTTTAATTATTAAATTTTGAAGTTCAATTTAATTTTTCTTTAACTTTGGGCACTCTATATATAGAGAGGGCCAATTAATACTCTAAAAACACAAATATTTAACAAGACTATACAAGTAAAGAGAAATTCAAGTCAAGAGAAAGAGAATTCAAGTAAAAAACTTTGCAATTTCTGACCAAACTGGGTTGCACGATAGTCATCTTCACTAGTTAATCTGAATCCAACAATCAGACTAAAATTTTGTAAGTTCTGAAAAAAATTTTCAAGCACAACCCGGTTAACTGGCTTCGGGATTGAAACAGCGTAGAGTAACATAAAAGCTAATTGTTTTAAAAAATCAAATTAATATATCAGCAATTAGAGTTACAGCAGAATTTCATTTTAACTCTCTAAGTAAAAGAATTTCAATTAAAAATTGTAATATACTCGTATATTTTGAGAGAAGTAAAGACTACACCGCATAAACATACATTTCACATACGAGCACACCGATAACAAACGAAAACTCAATCAATTCCTTTTACAGCAAATTCGAACCAATTAGTAGAATGTATAATTGGTTGATTTTGAGGAAAATTAGGAAACTAAGAAAATTTATGTTAATTCATGAAAGTTATGAAATCTTTCGTTGTCAAAACATCAGTGTTCAAATTACTTCGGAATATTTTAATTTTGTTTCCTTTGCATTTATATTTGTGAGCCTTTTATTATTCGAGGTCTTTTCTATTTTATCTTCTACTTTCTGTCTTTTATACGCTTTGCAGAATTTTTTTTAGGTGAGTGACAATACCGAAATGGCTACGAAACAAAAACTAAAAAGTAAAAAACTAGTTTCATTTACGGCATATAACTTATATTAAACTGGTGAATTTCAGCTCTTATTCCAACTCTGAGAAGTCAATGTAAAAAGCTTTGTATAAAATTTCACGATTATCGCATGAGATTTATTTTACTATTATTATACTTTATCTTTGTAAACTGTTATTACGAGTACATCTTCAAAAAAGGAATACCTATATATTTTTCTTAACTGTTCCCTCAGTATCCTGTTTAAACAATGTATTTATATTGCAAGAAACATCATTTCTATCACAAAATCTGTCAAAGTGTTATAGTCCCTGGATCCTATGCCTTTAGGATAGTTGAACTAGGATAAGATAGTTGAAATCCAGATGACCTCAAGAAGAATTTAATTGGAATCCATCCACAAAGAAGGTCGGTTTCAGTCAGCTCCGACGAAAGAGAGACGATCCAGTTCCGGTATAAGTTTTCATCAGGAATTTTCTGGTCCAAATGTCAAAATAATATATATATATTATATATATATATATATATATATATATGTAAGTTTATACTTCATATATAGAACTACGAGTATCAATAAATGTCTACAATTTATTTATTTAAATTTTAGACCCCGGCATAAAATGCAAAAAAAGTTTTTTTTTTATTTTCTTTGCCTTCATCAAAGGAGGTGTTTATTTGGAAAAGACTTTACTTAAGAAAATTTGTTAAAATTAACCAGTATATGAATACTTTTAGAAAAAAATTTATTTAAGGGGTGCATTCTTTATTTCATTATGTTCATGAATGACAAAACCAAAAATTCTATTAAATACTCAATATTTGCGAAATTTGTGAATTTACTATTCGTTATTACCGAACTTACTCACCAATTACTAATTATAGTCACAATCACTATTTATTATAATTAAAGTTACTCACCAATTGCTAACCACATTCACAATTATTACTACTTGTTGTAATCACAGTCACAATCACTATTGTTATTTAATGTTTATTTACAAATGAGACATCCGAAGATAGTTTAGTTGCGTGTGATACAAATGTCATCTGCCAAATAAACGAAAAAATAATAGTTATTCTTTTTGCACTTTTGCCAAGTTTGGCGATGATCGGTCAAACAGTGTTGGAGTTTTGCGATCTAATATATACAAACATCAATTTTTTATATACAGATTATGTAATATTACGTTGTCACTGAAGGCTAATAGGAAGAAGACTAGTAGATTGTAATGCAGAGCCGGATTATATAGTGTGTATGGAGCCGAGTGAACCGCTACGATCTGTGTGCATCGGACCCGAATGAATTGTAAGGAGCTGTGTGCATCGGAACCGAGTGAACCATCAGGAACTGAATCTTAATAGAAAGTATAAAAATAAACAAGAAATAAATTAAGTAATTTAACGTTGAAACCATTGATAATAATAAAAAATCCGCGCCGCTTATATTGAATAGATTTCGCGACCAAAAGTTGGCAGGCAGGTAAAGCCGTGAGGCTTATCACACCAGGTACTATTGAAACTGGCGATAGTATTCGAGACCTCTCTCTTTTTCTGTTTAGCCTCGGGAACTACCGTAAGATATTATTTCAGAGGATGATATATATGAATGTGAATGAAGTGTAGTTTTGTACAATCTCAGGTCGACCACTCCTGAGAAGTGTGGTTAATTGGAATCCAACCTTTAAAGAACACCGGTATCCACGATCTGGATGATTTTATATTAAGAGAACATCAGGAAATTTCTCTCTTGCATCTTACCAGCAGGGGTTGTATAAACGTAATTTCGGTATGTCACAAAAATTTTCAATACCAGCCGAAGAGTAATCTATTGTTGGGAGCTTTTGGAGTTTGACGTAATTGAAAATGCCGATGAGCTTCGTATCCAAGGTGTTGTAAAGTGAAGGGAATAATACAACGATAAAGTGGAATGGAAGTACCTATTTCTTTCCTCGTATTAACATTCGTAAGATTGAATGATACGGTAAGATTCGTATCACTGGAGGAAGTAAAAATAGGTTATCTGTCAGTTCGAGTGCAAGTGCAGTGGATCACATTGTTGTAGTACAAGGTTTTTATGAAAATTATTATAACTCCCAAAATATATTGAAGTTCAGAAAATAAATTTGTAACTAATTAAAGTGATAAACATTGTTAAATTGTTATATTAATAACAATTTAACAATGGAATTTTGTTAATATTACTTCATTCCTATATTTAATAATAATATTTTGTTGATATTATTTCATTTCTGTATTTAAAAATAATATTTTGTTAATATTATTTCATCTGTATGTTAATAGTATTTAAATAATTTAGTCTTTGTCCAGTATAATCGAATTTAGAACTTGCTAGAAGCTTATAGAGAACACTGATGTACTGGATTGTACTGAAACACTAAAGTTGTATTTTTGTTTGAATTGCTTTACTAATTTTTTACTAAAGAATGAATTTTTATTTGGCAATTAACATTGATAAAGTTTAGTTCTGTAATTAAAGTAATTATTTATATTGTTTAGAGTTAATTGTATTTATAAATAATGAAGATATTTGAAATAGAAGCAAATAGAATCTTCTACTGATTTCTAGTGTTTTCTAGACGTCCGCTGACAGTATATATATAAGTCGGCTCGAGCGACCTGGTTGGTTCATTCGTGTGTGACGTAGTCAAAGTGGTAACATTGCGCGAAAGTATAAATTGTTTCATGTAGATTTTGTTAAACGTTGTAAATGTTGTTTGTTTGTTTTGTTGTGTTAAATAAAATAGCTGTGAGAAGGGTTGATATCGTGTTGGTTATTTATACGAATCATGTTCTCACTATAATTGGCGACCGTGATTGTATTGTTAAAATAATTGTTGGGAAGTCACTATCGTGTTAAATATGAATCATCGCCCACGTCAATTGGCGACCGTGACAGGACAGGATTTAAGGACTGGATTTGAAGAATTAAATTACGTCGAAAATGAAGAAAATTACTGACTTAACTAAATCAGAATTGAGACATGTACTTGAGCAGCGTCAGTTACCGGCTACAGGAGCGCGAAGGCAGATTTGTTTCTCCGTCTCAGGGAATCTGTTTCGGCGGAAAACGGATACCCGGACGAGGCAGTATTTGACGTGTTGGAGAAACTTTGGAACTTTCACGATCCACGGAGATCCCACCGGTAAGCTTGGAATCATTATTAGTAACGTTTTTTTAAACGATTTTAGAAATGAAATTACGGCTCTATATGAAAATAATAAAAATGAAATGAAAGCTAAAAACGAACAATTTTTAAATGAAATTACGGCTCAGTATGAACAAAACAGAAACAAAATTACGGCTCAGATTATGACTCAAATTACAGCTCAAATTACAGATCCAGTTACAGTAAAAATTAATGATTTAAAGAGTGAATTAAGGCAAACAGAAGAAGCTTCAAAAAACTTAATAATTCTATAGCACACAAAGTTTTAGATCAGTCAACACCGATTAAACATGATACCAGAAGTAAAATTGTATTGGCATCATGAGGTTTTTCGGAAACAAGCAACAGTCAAGAAGATAAAAATGTTACTCCGAATGATAAAAGAAAAGCAACAAATTCATTGGATGATATTGAATTGCAACCACCTGTATTGTCTTATTTACTGTGTGGTAGTGAAGCTAGTGAAATAAGTGATGTGATGATTTTGAGAAGCAATAAAGTGATACCTAGGCAGAGTAGTGATGATGCAGAGTCATCGGGAATACAGAAGGTACTAGATCTGCTGAAGATGTAAAGTCATGTGGAGTTATTTTGAATGATGTCAATGGGGAATTAACAGAAGATAAATGTACAGAAGGTAATGAAAACGCTATAAATTCAAATGAAATAACTGAACTGTATGTTGAAGATGAATCTGAACAAATTGTTACAGATGATAATGTTAGTGAAAAGTCAGATGATAATAATTTTGACCGTGAATATAATGAATCGGTTAAAGTGGTAGTGAATATGAGTAAAACAAATGAAGATGAAAAAGGCAATGGTAGTAGTAATAATAATGATGGCAAAACAATTCAGCAATGGCATGAAGAACAGCAGCAACATGGCCAATGTATGCAGACTGAAGCAGCAGAGCATTCCCGTAAACAAGCTAAATCCATGGACGTCGAAGAAAAAGATGATTATCAACCTGGTCAACTGGTCATGAGACGAAACCATGCTCTCAGCAACAAGTCTGAAGGCTTCCAAGCACTTGGGCTGGTACCCAAGTGGTTGGGGCCTTTCAACAACAGGAAGAGGCTTAGACGAGGTGTCCACAAGCTTGAAATGACTCCACAGATGGAGATTCTTACTGCAGAGTTAAAGCCGTCATCTCAACCTTTATGGCTAAACAACGGTATGGGGACTTACATTGTGGTGACAGGCCGCCCAGCTTCACCGAGGCCTGAGTATAACCTCTGGCCAACATAGTGGACACTAAGTTACGTTTGGTATTAGTTTTAAGTAATATTAAGTGTTAAGTTATGTTTTTTTTTAATATACAAATAATTTTTATACAATTTTTTTTTTTAGGAATTGTAAATGATAATTGTTTGTTTAATTGTTTGTAATTGTTGTTTAATTGTATAAGAATAGTTTTAGTATGTGAATGGTGTATGACAAGATTGTGTGTAGGCCTACACTGTCTGTGTGTTTAGGGGTGTGAATGAGACATTCCTATAGCAGACTATCCTTTGTGTGCTCATTAGAGTGTTAGGTAGTGGCACCAAAGGATTTCAGTATATATTGGGGGTTATGTGGAGGAGAATTGTTGTAGTACAAGATTTTTATCAAAATTATTATAACTCCCTATGTATATTGAAGTCTACTAAATAAATATATATCTAATTAAAGTGATAAGCATTGTTAAATTTTTATGTTAATATTTAATAATAATATTTTGTTAATATTATTTAATTTTTATGTTAATAATATTAAAATAACTCAGTTGTTGTTGTGTGTAATCATATCCTTTCGAATTTGCCAGAAATTTATGGAAACTACTAGAAACAGTAAGGTTATATCTTTGTTTGTATTACAATTTTTACAGAAGAATGAATTTTTATTTGGTAATTTTCATCACCAAAGTTTAGTTTTATAATTAATGTAATTAGTTATATTGTTTGAAATTAATTGTATTAATAAATAAAGTAGATATTAGTTAGTAATAGAAGCAAATTGACTTTTCTAGTGTTTTCTAGATGTACAACGGGCAGTATAGAAGCAAGCTGAGGACACTGTTCATTGGCTCTATTGTGTATCCTATTTCCGATCAGTGAAAAAATAAAGCTTTATCATGATGTACTTTCAAGAAAATCATTATACGTATATAAAAGTAAGAAAATAACAAATATATGTAATGTAGTAGCAAAATAACCAAATGATTCTACTTTTTGGTCAAATAATTGACTATTATAAATATCTATGTACAATCTCTCTCATATTATATAAGCAAACTGTGGTAGCTAAAAATTTTAATGCTAAAAAGTTCACCTATTTAGGATGTTTCTACAAAACAGATTTCTCTGATTTTATAAAGCAGAGTAAAATTGATATGGGACGTGGGTCTGTGAGCTTAAGGAGGTAATCACTTCTGATTAGAAATACAAATAGGGAATATGGTGTCATTATTATCTTTAAACACAACTGTAAAATAGTACAGTAAGTCATATTGGAGATGTGACAGACTATTATTGTAAAATAATAACCTATAGAAAAGAACATGCAATGGAAAGAACATTTTAATATAACAGGTGCAAATACTTTATATATTTATTAAAAACATTATTTCAAATATAATAAATAAATAAATAAATTACAATAATAACATATAAATCATAAACAAGCACTATATTTCTCATCTTTTTCAATCTAATGTAACAATTTCTTTTATAATAATTTATTTCATAATAGTTATTATCATTATTTAATAAAACTAAATTTGATAATATTGCAGAAAATATATAATAATTATTTTTTATTATTCATCTATATTTATCATTTATGACGTAAATATGATTTTTAAAATTATTTACTTCAATATACAATATAATAAGAATTTAATAAATTGAAATTACATAAACTACATATTAATGTATATATCGTGCATAAGCGTCTTAATTTTAAAATTGTATATTCTGTTTGCAAATTACAATAATAATAACAATAAATAATAATAACACAACTAAATAAATCAATTAGTTTTTAAAATTTATTTTATGGTTAATTCATACACACTCAACTGTAATTGAGTATTTTAAAGAGTATCGTGTTGTAAAATTTATAAATTTTAAAAAGATCTTGCGTCATTTCAATACATCTTAATTTATTAATTTTATTACTTTTAATAAATTACTTTTTTTATGCATACAGTAATTATTTAAAATGAAGAAGACAATTGTTAATAAAAATAATTAAATATACTAAAATCTATTTATACTTCCTTTTTAATATCTCTGTATCATAAACATTATATATAAAAAAAATAATCACTAATTATTTTTATCATAATTTTTATATTATAAAATAAAATTTGTCTTCTCTCTGCGTATGACATAATTATGTATATACACATACACATATAAACACACATATAATGTGAATATAAGTGTATGATAATTTATTTATCTACAATAATAATAATAGTAAATAAATTATATTTACAATTTACAGATCTATGTATATATGATAATAAATGTACAATACCATTAACTGCTACCAAAATGTTTTTTAATTTTTCATTTTATTAAAAAAAGATATGCCAAAAAATTTTAGTTAATTAAAAAAAAACTTATAATATTTAATTAATAATTATTTACAGTTATATATTTTTTGTCACATTGTTTCTTAATGTAATTTCTTATGTTACAATTTTTTAACCAGTCACATCAGATCAATTTTTATAACTTTTATTTTTTTTCTTTAAAAGGAAAGTAGAATTTTAATAATAATAATAAAATTAATGTTTGTACACTGCCTTTTTGCATAATTTAAGTCTTCTGATGCCGGCCTCCGTGGTGCGAGCCCCTGATAGTGTCTCGCCCTTTCATCCAGAGGTCCCAGGTTTGAATCCCAGTCAGACATGGAATTTTTCACATATGCTACAATTCATTCATCTCATCCTCTGAAGATATACCTTAAAGGTTAAAAAAAAAAAGAAAAAAAGTCTTTTGATACAATTTCCAAATAATTATGCAGTATCATAATAGAATCCTTAACTGATTGCCAATCAATAAATAGTTTAAATAACCTGTAGAACAGATCATGGAAAGAATATCTGAATATAACAGGTACAAACATTTTATATACACTATTTATTAAAAACATTACTTCAATTATAATAAATAAGTAAATTACAATAATAATATATAAATCATATACAAGCACTGATTTCTCACCATTTTCAATCTAATGTAACAATTTATTTTATAATAATTTATTTCCATTTATTTTGTTTAAAAAAAATAAACACAAAAAACTACAATCAATTCCTGCCTAAAAATAATAATAGTAATTCTCCTATATCTTATTAGTTGGTCTTCAAGTAATATTATTAGATTATAAATTAATAAAATTTTACACCACATCATTAAAAAATCCTAATATAAATCATTATCAATGATCAATAGTGATCTAATATCAACAACAAATAAAATATTTTTTTTAATAACACCATAAAACATAAGAAAGAATATAAAATGAAAGGAAAAAAAGAAGTGAAAGAAGTTCCAGCTTCATATGTTCATGTGAATTACAGTTACTCTACTCTTGATAACAGTCTGCAGGATCTTGGGTATTTGACTTTTTTTGATTTTATAATATTTTTTAAATTTATATTACATTTGATTTCCTGTGATTTCTACTATTATGGTGTGATTAAACAAAGAGTATTTCTTGAGGTGGAGAAGTTTAATCAATCGATAAAGAAATTGTAAAAATTCTTTTAGGAAATGGATGGTGTAATAGGCTTTGTGCCTTATAATTTTTACAAAAAAGAGTAATTCTTTAAAGAAAAATAAAGAAATATACTATTTTAATTGCAATATGATTCTTGTTTAACAAAGATAAACACAAAAAACTATGATCAATCCTTGCCTAAAAATAATAATAGTAATCATCTATATTTTATTCATTGGTCTTCGAGTAAGATTATTGTTTGATGACAATATGACATAATTAAAATATTTTAGTAAAATTTTATGCAACCTACCATTAATAAAAAAAAAAAATTCCTATAAATTATTAATCATATGTGATCAACAGTGATTTAATATTCAACAAATAAACTTAAAGGAAGTTTTTAAATAGTAACATGAGACATATGAAGGAATCAAATTCAAGGAAAAGAAGAAGTGAAAGTAGTTTTACTTTATGAATTTATGTGAATCGCAGTTACAATAGTCTTTTATATAGTATAAACAGTTGACAATTTCAATTAAAAAAACCTCTTTTAGAGTTAATTTCAGGATTATCATAAATGTTGCAATATGTATGTGCATATTTTCTTTCAATATATCTTTATTACAACATAAATTAAGACAACATTACTGCTTGCTAGTTAGTACCGTTACTATCGTTTATATAGAAATAATATTATTTATTTGTAACATTTTTTTTTTTTTTTATTAACATTTACATTAAAATGAAGAAGTTATTAAACTTACAATTTTTCATATATGTATTATATTGCTTTACTCCAACACAGTAACATGTATCCTAGTACCTGGAGAGAAACTAATACAAACTATCAGTGTAAGATTTTGAAATTCTTTAATTCTTTCAATGCTAATAAAAAAATTATAAATACATCCATCTGATTTTGTGTAAGATGCACAGTAATTACTACCCTGTGGTAGTATGTGTGCATTATTATTTCTATTTTTGTTCTAATTATCAATACCTTAATTAATATTTTAGAAATAATTAAATTTTTATTATTTAAAAATATTAAAAGTATGTTTCCTTTTTGTGACAATTTTCACCTGCATCAACTGCTGAGGCAGGTGAAAATTATGACATTGGAGTTTACTCATCACAGATTTTTCATATCCTATCTGGAAGTTTAGTAAAAATATTTTTTCTGTATTTATTAAAAATATAAATGTATTTAATTAAATATAGCATTAATTAAAATTGTGTTTAAACTTTACATCTAAAATTAATAAAATTTATTTAATTTTTACGTGCTTAAGTAGAAACATCACTTAAATATCGCATAAAGATGATATTGAGCAATTTTTATTATCTAAGCATTACCTTTTTTAAAGCTATTTAAAAAAGTTACAAAGAAGTAACCTTTGAAAAAAATAGTATTCTTCTTATATTAAAAATATATATTTCTATACAAACAATTTGTTGATTTTTTATACATTACATCATTCATCAATTTTAAATTAACTCATCTGGGACTGGTTACACCTCCTGTACAGATTTTGTATAGACAAAATAAGTTCACGATGATTGTGACAAGACTTAAGTTTTCATTATTTTTATGCAAAAAATACTTTAAACTGCATTTATTATCTGAATAAATTGATGAAAGATTGACAGTTTTGTCACAAAAAAAAAATATGCCAAAAGATTTGTGATGTGTTTAGCTAGAACTATGATCCGACACAATAAACTACTTAAGAACTTTAATAGATTTAATTTTTCCTCTAAGATGTGTCTTAAATGAAACTGTAAAATTTGGTTACGGTTTATGTACAAGAATATACAACACATATAGATATATTTAACAGATATACTTAAATAATGTTGATATGTTATTTAATTCATCAATTACAGCTACTTTGGCTGAGACCTAGAACCTGTCTGAACTGGATAACAAATATCAACACTTTTGGCTGTTCAACTAATAAGTCATCTTTTGGTGCAATTGTTTGCCAGACTAACATTAAATTTAAAGTTGAGCAATCTGATAATTTTAAAATTTTTAGTAAATTTGAACAAAACATCAATGAAAGGTTTTCAAATGCTTCCTGAGGGTTGTGGTAATACTGTATGTCTCATACAAGTGTGTTTGAATGGCACAAAAGATTCAGTAAACGATATCAGAAAGTGGAAGCGATAAATGGCTTTGACAACCTTATACCTCAAGAATTAAAGAAAATAAACATTGACAAAGACACTGATTAAAAAACATGAGGATCTAAACATGAAAACATCTGTGCCAAAATGGTCTCTAGGGTTCTTGCATCGGAACAAAAGGAATGCTCCAAGCATAAAGATCCAGGTGTATCTAAAAGGACAAGTATTAGAATGGTAAAACAAGTAAATAAATTTGAACTACTGTATCAGTCTAAATGATTATTTAATAGATACATCTCATACAAAACTATAAACCAATGTTTAGACAAGAAAGAGCTAACAGGTAGTAATAATGTATAGAGGGACTATACAGAACAGAAATATTATTAGATGAGTTTCAGGGGGAAAATGAAAATTAATTATGATTTTAAAAGAGATTATTTTATGACTGAGTTTGATAGAACTTTAAAAATACTACATTTTTAAACGGAATTTAGAAATAACAATAAACAATAATATATTTTAAGAAGTAAATTTTGAACTTAAAAATAGTTAAATGATTTATTTTCTAAGTACATAAAGCAGTATTTTCAGAAGATTTTTAAGGATTTCTAATGAAACTTCTTCATTCATGGTGTTACAAGCACTCATTTTTATGAAGTGGGTTGTTTTAAAAATTTAAAATTTATATCTTTTTAAAAGGTTTAACCATATATATTTAAAAAAAAAAAAAATAATAACTTTCATAACATGTTACCTGTATTAGAATTTTAAATGTATAATAAAACAAAATCAGGCACAGAAATATTTTTTAATTAAAAACCTTTTTTTCTGAACTATGTCTACAATCAATTAAAAACAATGTGACATTATTAACAATAGTTCTAATAGTAGTTGTTAAAAATATATACACCTCATAGTGAACATTTATAATATAACTCATGTACATGTTCATCACTGAGTACTGTATTTTAATTTTCAAAATACATTAAATATTATATTTTTTTCAATACTCAATTAACTAATATTTAAATAACTAGATTGATCCAGCATTATTCTCTTGATATTAATAACTATTTAAACAGTCGATAAATAAAATAAATTATAAATGTGTGTAATGGTAATTGAACATAATGTTTTTCTATAATGTAAACAGAAAAATCTTTGGTTTCAGTCAAGCACAAGTAACAAAAAATTATCTCACTGGCTAAATAAATTGTTACTACAGTCATTCTAAAATGCTGTAGACATTCTAATAAAAATAAATATTCTTAATAATCTATTTTTTTTAAAATATTTAATATGGCAAATAACCATTGTGGAAACATTGGCACCACTTATCTTGTGTTTTAAGTAAGGAAAACTAAAAAAAATATGGTATGCTTCTGTTGTATACTTTAGCATATAGAATTATTAGCATAATAAATAAAGAAGATGGAGGCTAACATTATGGGTTTCCCAAGTATGATGAAATTACAGTCATGCTTATTGTGTATGAAAGTTTTAATATACAATTCTCCCATACTGTAATTCTGATTAGTAAGACATTACAAATTAGTTGCAAACTTAAATCTCTCTCTTTTTCTGTTTTAGCCTCTGGAACTTCCATAAGGTATTACTTCAGAGGATGAATGAGGATGATATGTATGAATGTGAATGAAGTGTAGTGTTGTACGATCTCAGGTTGATCACTCCTGAGAAGTGGTGGTTTATTGAAACCCAACCACCAAAGAACACTGGCATCTACTATCTAGTATTCAAATCCACATACAAGTCCTTTAATCCATATAAAAAACCTTTACTAGGATTTGAACCTTAGAACTCTCAACTTTGAAATCAGCTGATTTGAAATGCCGCGTTAACCACTAGACCCAGCCTGGTGGGCTGGTAAACCCATATCTAACTGATTCCATCACAACTAATCTAATTAAATTTGTTAAATGGGTAATTAAAACTATTAATTTCTTATAATAAATATCTTATCTCCTCATTAACATTTAGTTTTTGATAAGTATCTTTTTTTGATGATTTAATCCACTTTCTTTTATTTTTTTTTTGGTTATTCTAGACAATGTTTTTTTACCTAGTGTGCTTGACTACATTATTAATACAGTGTTTGTTTTTATATAAATAATGGTTATAATTATAATTAACTGTAATTTACTACTGCTACCATGCCTTAAAATGTTTTAGTATCACAATTAATTAGATCACTTGTATTTCCTCAAAATTTAAGTTAAATGTTACCATGATCAGTTTCTGAAATGAGGAGATTATGTTTTAGTGTTAGTAAGAAACTGAAAATTCTATAAATATAAACATCTAGAAATTAATTATGAAATCAGATGCATATCAATTTAATTAAAAGAGAATAACCTGTTTTGGTTACTAAAATACAACAACAGAGGTTAACTGTTATAATTCATAAAGACACAGCTCGAATACAAACATATTTATATATTACCAATTACTGCATTACTTGTCTAATTATTCAGGGTTAATAATGGTGTGATTTTAAATAAGAAGTTGGGTCAAGTAAATAGGAAAAATGTAGGTTATTTTTATAGCATTTTGGATTTTCATTAAATATTTTTGATAATTATATTAGTAATGTATTAAAAATTCTAATAATTTTAAAAACAATAATAACACTTGCTTTATTATCAGACTTTTATGCAAATTAAATAGATTTGAAAACACAACACATAACAATATTATAATCACAATTAAAATGACAAAATTTATAACTGGTTATGTAAAAAAATGCAAATTCCACTAATTATTTAACAGAATCGAATAATAGATACACAACAGTTGAACAGAATATGTAAGTATTAAAAACATATCAAAATAAAATTGGATCTGCATCAGATAAACTATTCCTTGAATGATGTGACAACAGAATCTAATGAGATTTTTTATGCAATTATGAATCTTGATACAGGTAAATATAGTGTGAAACAGTAAAAGATGATATATAAAGTAATATAATCATTATTACTGTTATTCTCTAGTGATTTTACACCAGTCTAACAAAGCAGCTGATATTAATACATTTATCTGAATTTGCAAACATATTTTTGTTACAGTTTAAATAAATAATAGCTTAAAATATATAATTAAGCTATATAATATCTGCGGGCCCCTTGAGGGTTCAGAGGGGCGTGAATCGGGGACAGGAGCCAGGTGTATGCAATGCACATCCGACTCTCGGTAGAGATAGGTGTTAGGGACGGGATGGTTATCTCCTCTGAGGAGGGACATTTCGGTTCTCCACAAACAAAGGGTTGGGTGCCTTGGAGAATCAGGGGAGACCCCGATGGGGGGGGGGTTCTTAAGGGACCCCAAAACAGGGAGGGGGCAGGGTAATCTGCTGCCATGACACTCCGCGGTGACTAGAGTTATGCCTAACGACAGGTTCAGTTGTCCCGGCGGCGTGAAAAAAAAAAAAAATATATATATATATAATAGCTTTAATTATATAAAACTAAGAGTTAAAATAAATAAAATAATAAATTATGTTTTTGTACATAATGATAAAATAGGTATTATTACTAATAACAGGTATTAATAGTAATTTAATTAGTATTAGGTAATATAAAAGATGAGTATTTTTAAATATCTTTTTAAATAAATTTTTAAAACAATTTTTTTTAAGTCTCTTTAATAATGAAGTTTTAATTTTTTTAACAAAAATTCTATCAGTTGCTGCAATTTTCAGTAGGTGGTGAAGAAACAAACTGGTTGAGAGAAAGCAATACAAATTAACTTGAAACACATTCTCATGGTTTGGCAGTGCCACTTAATATTATTGTAGGATTTGTACCAATACTGGTTATATATGCTTATAACGAAATAAAATGTGAATGAAATATAATATAGTAGAATTTGAATGAAATAGCAATACCTTCACTGCTGTTGTAGAACAAATTTCAATATAAATAGATCTTCTTAGACATGATATGATGGGAAAGTCCAAGTTCATTGAAAATTTAACCAAATTCCATCCAAATGTTTATTTGAATTTATTAAGCTAAATGTGTTGGGCAGTAACTTTGTATGCAAAAATAATAAAGAGAAAATAGGAATATTTAGTATGATATTACAGATGAAGACTAAAAATAGATTTAAAAGGATAAGAAAACATTAGAAATTAATTGTAATGTTACAGTGCTGTAATTATTTTTCAAAATTTAAATTCTAATCACATATTTCAATTATTTTGACTATCATACAATCCAAATAATAAAGCTTTCAACAACATAATCATAATGATAATGTGTTTAAACATAATTTCAGCAATCTTGTATAATTATTATCGGATTTATCAAAATTGAACCTTAATTTAAGTAAATTAGATTTAATTATAAAATTTCTAATAGGATCACAACTATAGATTATTTTAAGAATTGATGTTTAGAATTACAATTATACAAAGCTAACTGCTGGTAAAGATTTTGTATAATATTAATCAAGAATCGAATCAATGAGATACCATATTTATCCACGCCAGCATAAGATAAGTCTGTTTATAAGGCGAGCTACTGCCTGGCTTACTTTTAAGATTAATGAGAAAGAAAAAAAAGTTTGGAAAATATATTCATTTATATCTAGATATTTCAAAAAATGGAAGATTTGGTATTAATAAAAAATAAACAAGATATTTTCACAAATTTATTAATTAATTCTATTATAAATGGATTAAATAAATAATGATTTTATTATTGTAAATAAATTTACAATTGCTAAGCATTCCAGTTAGTCATTCTTCTTCACTTCGCATCCATTTTCAGACCAGAAACGGAGTATTAGTCTTTTTCATTTTTGCAGAGGATATGTCTACCATGTTATCCATATTATTTGAAATTGAACACTTTTTAAAACTTTTAACCACTAGCTCTGAAGATATATTTTTCGATGCAGTCAATATCCATTCACAGATCAAGGAAAGAGGTTGTCTTTAATTCTTCCAGTAAGTGTATTTGCCATCCAAAGAGAATCTTTCAATCTCTCTTTAAATTACTTTAATACAAAAGGCTTTTTAATAAATATATCTAAAGGATGAAGGAGAGAATTAATCCTCCTGGAATAATTACTAATTCAGAATTATTTTCAATAAAATCAATTTTTCACATTTTTAACTAAATGACGTGCCCCAAAAACTACCAAGGTTGAGCATAGATTTTACCTTTTGCAATGTGTCTATGAAACCAATCCAATTTCAACCATTATTTATCTCTTTGGGAAATTTTCTTTGACCAAACTATTTCTTTTGAAAATAACAAAAGGTAGAAGTTTTGTTCCATCTGCTAACATAGCAAGTGAAACTGTATACCTTTATTTTTCATATCCACCAGTTCAAATAGGAACTTTTCTTTCACCAATCAAACTTATAATCAAATTCTGTAGGATTTCAAAGTACGTAGGAGTTTGGTCAGTGTTACCTATTTGTACCAGTTAAAAATAGAATCTTTTGCACAAGCCAATAACATACCACTGAAATTGTATAAGTTTTTTTTGGTATGCATCTGCAATCTTTGAAAAATAGTGGTTCATCTTCTTATAGTTAAACCAAATCTATACATAAATTTTTGAAACCAACCTTTCCCAGCTATAAAATTCTCAATATTACCTGCAAAAGCTATTTGTTTGCCTTTATAATGCACATAAGTGGTAGCATCTTGGCTTTTCATCCGGAGGTCCCAGGTTCGAATCCCGGTCAGGCATGGCATTTTTCACACACGCTGCAATTCATTCATCCCATCCTCTGATGATATACGTTAACAGTGGTTCTGGAGGTTAAACCAAAAAAAAAAAAAAAAAAAAAAAAAAAAAATAATGCACATCTCTGAAGAAACTGCAAAAATCTTTTCCCTTTTTTCTTTATTAAATAAGGATAGTAAATGCTCTAATTTGGGGAATTTCCTGGATTTCAGTTATGAAACGATAATCTTTTTGAAGAAGAGGCAGGCAATAAATCCTTTTTCTTCCACCAGTCTTGAATACATGAGTCTTTGATATTATATTTTTTACCAGTTGCTCAGTTACCAATAATTTCAGCTTCTAATACAACTTTTAATTTTTCAGCAGTGGTATACTTTTTTTTTGTTTGAAAACATAACTTTTAATCACATGTATTTTTTTTAAAAAAAGAAGAGGAATGTAACTGTGATATGGCAAGTTTACAAGTTTGAAATCAACTGAGTACTGAAAGGTAAATGAAAAGCGTGAAGGAAATTCACTTAAAATGAATAAACTAAAAACTGAAAGACAACTTATTTCCAGAAAATCATTTCATTCTACATATTTTCATGAAAGATGCTGCAAGGCTTATGTGAATAAATATGGTACTTTGTAATCATTGTTACAGACTAGGTGTTACTACTTAGTGAGATGCACAGACCAGCTATATTAGAGAGTAGAAGTTTAGAATATATGTAAACTCCAAATAATTGACACTGTCAGTTTGCAATTACGTTCTGACTCAAAGATAAATTTCTATCATGAATTTTTAGTAGCAATTTTTTCATTTATGTAAGATAAAAGGTTTATATGATAACAAAAAAACTGATAAATTATCACGATAAGAAATTAAAATAACCCCATGATGACCCCATGGGGAATGCGTAAATGCATTCCTTCATAACTCATCGTAAAAAAAAAATAAAACGTTTGTAGAAAGGGATATGAAATAAATCTTTTAAACTAAAATTGTAATACATTTTTAGGATCAGTTCTAAAATTGTTTCTTAAAAATCTTTTAATTGATTTTCAATATCCACAAATAATTTAGTAACAGTAGTTTTGATATCTTAATCTATACTACATACAGCTTTTATCAACTCTCTTTTTAAAGAAAATTTTCCAGAATTGGCAGAATTGAAGTTTATTTAACTGTTAACATTATTAATGAGCAAATCTATACTTAAAGGATAACAGTGTTTTTTATTTCTACGGAGCGACTAGCAGTATGTAGATGTATGAAAAATAGTTCTGTTAAGTATAAATTTGTTTCAGTTTTTCTCAAAAAGGTTAACCGCTTTATAAAATTATTTATGCTAAAAATAATGTGAATAAAATTTACAAAATTTTTTTAAAACTGTTGTTTTGCGACTTTGATTCTTTCTTGATAAAGGATCTATGAACATTAATTTATGATTCTATTTTAAAAGGATAATGTATAATAAAAATAAAATAAAATTAGTATCACTCTAATCCAGTTTATATAGAAAATTAAAATAAAGGCATAATGTGTGGAGGATTACAGAACCTTGATGTAACAAGATTAATATCAGGAGCAATAGCAGTAGTAAAAAAAAAAAAAAAAAAAAAAAAAAAAAAAAAAAAAAAAAAAAAAAATCATATAAGGTTGTTGTACACCACATTCACTAATGTATTCAATATATTTTTCAGTTAGTAATCATAATATTTAATATTTTACATACTAGTTTCTTATCACATGAATAACAGCATTTAACATACTTCTTTTAAATGTAATATTACAATTTACTTATTCAAATTGGTCATTTGTGATAATTACAATAATAGAAATAATAACAATAATAATAATCACTCTTTTCCATTTTTTAAAAATTAGTACAAATAAGTAAAGCAATGTACATATGAGAAAGAGAAATTACAATTAACCAACAATAATTATAATATTTATACAATCCTTAAATTAATTAGATAACATCTTAATTAATTAATTTATAATAATGATAAGGGTTCAACTCGACAAGGAACAGGTTAGAAGTTTTAAATAGGTTAGGATTTTTATATGAAGATGCTCACAACTGTCTGAATTTATTCAATAATAATACTCGTTAATTATTATTCCCTTTTTACAATCTAGAAATAACTAATAAACTAATATATATATATATATATATATATTAAATTTTTTTAATAACAATGTATTTTATTAACTAAAAAAATTATAATAACTAAATTTATTCATCTCATTATTAACTAATCATTATATTAATAAACATTATAATAAAAGTAATAATATTATGCTAACTAGAGTCTGGAAATGTTCTAAATTCTCTTCATAAGTTCTAATGTAATTAAAATTATATCCATCCATGCCTTATAATAATTTAATAAAATTAACAACACCGACAATTATTTCTTCTCATGTAAATTAATAAAAAAAGGTATTGTTACCAAGAAATATAAGTAAGCATTAAATATAAATTAAAAGATGTTTTATACATCATTAAATATCAACATCCATGAGGATTAGGATCCTTTAACAGGATCATGATTACTCCTCATGGATGTTTACTTTTTTTGACAGAGATTTTTTATTTCTGATCCAAGGTTAGCTATCAATCTTTTTATATTGTATTTCCAAGCAAGTAGAACAAAATTGTAATTTTTATTACATCATTAACATTGCCTTTGAGAGTCCTGTTTTTCTCACTTTGGTAATATAAAAAAAGAACATAACTATTACCTTCCATTGAATAGGTACCATAAGAGTTGCGTCAACCACAATCTCATAGATTCAACTGTAGATGGAGTTAATAGAAGTACCCAATCTTCTACTAAATGGTACAGTAGCTACTGCTTCATTGAGGTTCAGTGGAATGTCAATTCTGTCTGTGGTACTGTCTAAGGATTGAAAAAAAAGCAGAAACTAATGGGTGAAAAGTGTGAAGCCTCTTCATCAGGTAAAGAATCCTCTATTTGGATTTCCTACTCTCAAAATTTAAACAAACTCATTTGAAGAAGTAGTATTTTTATAATATGATTTAGTTTCTTATGATAACTTGCATTAAGGAAATTTGCTAACTGGATGGTAAAAAAATTATCAGTTATAGGTTCATTATTATAATAAATAGAATTAAAAATAATTTTTGAAATGCACTCTAGTATATAATTCGTGATATTTTTAAATTTGTTGTATATTTAATCATTTTTATTGATCATTTATATTATTATTTTTTCAGTAATTTACAGATGTTATAAATTCAAGACATTTGAAATACTTGTCACTTTTAGTGATAAATATTAACATTTTGACTACTTGTGCTTTTGATTGGTTCAATTTTTTGTAAGAATGGCACTTTTTTTATAATATCACTGTATCATAACAGAAATTATTAAGACACCAGATAAATAAATAAGTCGTTACACACAAACAAACACGTGCGTACACACATATGCTTTAATATGTGTATGATATATGGCGGGAGGAAGAAAGGAACCGCCTAAAATCTTGAAAATTTAAAGCATTAAGTGATATGAAAAGAACAGATAAAATTATAGGCATTATTAATATTTCTTTCAGTGTTGTAGCTGTTCTAAAACATTTATTACATCATTAAAGTGTTGCCTATATACTATATTTTTTACTATAGTAAACCAATAGTAAACAACTATAGTAAAACAATAAAGGTAAAAAAGGTAAAGTTTGAAATAAAATTGTATTAATCTAAGAAAAAAAATTAACTTAAGTACTCTTTATAAAAATAATGTTGTTTCTGTTATTAGCAAATTGAGATAGGTTTTTGCGTAACTTTCCAATGGTTTGCCATGACAGCTAAGCTATTTAGATAGTAGTTAAGTTGCTACAGAAGCTTTATACAATGTGAAACATTACCATATAAAAAAAAAAAAAATGAAAAAGATATATTGGAAAGCTGATTATATGCTGAGTGTCCACATGTCTAACTTTCGGGACCGCTTACATTTTCACTAGGCAATTTAAAACAAACTAATACACTTTTAAATAATCTAAAATGTTATTCAAATAAAGCTTTGATTCAACAGGAAATGTATCTTTATCGATCTTTGTTTTACTGAGTTTTTAAGGGACAATTGCGAATTATATAGCACAAAACATAAGTAAATTTAGAAAAAATGTATTAAACTAGTTTAAACTAAATTTCTGCAAAGATTAATAGAACACATTAATTGATCAAGAAAGAACTATGATGTAATGATATCTGACTTTTATCCAGGGCCATTACATGACAAATTCATGTATATTTGTGTGCCGTTATGGAATAGTTGAAGCAACAAAAAGAAAACAATTCTAAACAGATTCTTTGTTTAAAATTATTATGTAATCTTGCAGTTAATAAACAAAAATCAACAATAAAACAAATAACACATAACAAATTTTTTAAGAAGAGATAATATTTTTTAAAGACATGTTTTGGTTATTGACTCACTAAGTTTTATCTTTGTATTAAACACACTGAAATGTTTTCAATATTTTTTTAATTTTTAAGAAATGATGCTTTTTACAATACACAGTATTTAACTCAATTCCTCTTCAATACATTTTTTGTAAGTTATTTTGATAAAAAATGTATTCTTACTGACCAACAATATTTTATGATGTGTTACCTAGCACTTTTAGAGTAATTATTCCATCCTCAGAGGCTATCCAAAAGTATGAATTTGCAACTGAGTATATGTCATATATGTAATATGAATATATATATATATATATATATATATATATATATATGAATATATATATATTTATAATCTATTTTAATAATGTAATTAATTACATTTCAAATAAAAGAGCCAACAGATTTACATATTTAAGTAATTGTATTGCGAGTTTAAAAAACTCAAACATTTCGCAAAAAATGATAATAAAGTATTTTTAAAAGGAAAAAATTGCCTCATGAATAAATATTTTTTATGGATTATAAAAGGCAAATGGTTAGGTTTTGAAAGCATGACATCTTTTATTGTTATTTACAGTAAATTTTATAAATAAAAAGGTTTACAAATGAAAATTCATCACAGATTTCAGGCTATGTCAGCTTGGTTATGATAAAACATTTTAATTTTAATTTCCTAATCAATTTCTTTATTTGAACTGTCTTCATCAATAGCAACAGTTGTCAAATATCCTATTAATATTATTTACAGACGACTTGACAACTCTTTGTAGCATTCTTCAAAAACCTTCTTCATTAATTGTAAGTAAATAATATTTATCTAAATAAAAACATTAATTTTTAACATTATCATGGATACAATGATATTTTTCTTCATTGAAAAAAAAAATCTTTTAAGAAAATCATGTGAATGAGCCACAAAACAAATGGTTAGTTTTCTGCAGCTAATGAGAAGCTAAAATTTATGCAGTTTGTAAAAGTTGGTTACTCCTGAGTATATATTCCAATGAAATATTTTTGTTCTTATCTTAAAATAATGTAAGAAATGTTACCCTTTACAACTATGGATAATTTTTTAATTAAAAGTAGTTGGTTTTGTCAATATATGTGCAAAATTTACATTGAAATATTCCAATAGAGAAATGTTTATGTACTTAATGCAAATTAAAATTATTAAATAATTAAACATTTTTTAATAGCAAAATTTAAATTAGTTAAAAGTTAAGTAATTTAGATAAAGCCATAATTATAACAAATCAATTACTATTCTTTTTCTAAATACCTGGAGGTGAGCTTCCAGAAGATCTTTTCAGAATTGTAACTAATATATATTTTATAGCAAAGCAGATGGAAATCATTTTCAAATGGCTGAAGACACCATTCAATAAGTGGTTAAATGGGACAATCTATGTTGTGTCTGTTCATTTCACATGTTGTTTTTATTTACTGATGTTTTAAAAAAATAAATTTATAATTTGCTAATAAGGTATGCTTAAGCATGCCAAAAAAAATAAATAAATAAGATAAAACTATTTTATCACATACTTAATAGAGTTATCTAATTAAGATAAGTGCTTATCTTAATTACATAACACTTATCTTAAAGAACTGCTTCACAGTTCTGCAATGATAAATTATATCTAGATATTTAGAAATATTTATATGTTAATTTAATTAAAACAATAATAAATTCATTTTATTACGCTGGTAATAAATTATATTTCTAAGCTAATTTATATTTTTAGATTCAGAAGAAATATTTGTTGGTTGTAAATGTTTTCTAACCTTCACAAAATAAAAAATTCAAGCTGACAAACAGAAAACAATAATTATAATTTATGACTATGAAAATTATAATTTAAATTCTAATCACAAATTTAATATTATTATATGATTTTTAATGCTAATAATATCTCTATAACATCTAATTTACCTAAAAAACATATGTAATATGATTAATTCTTAAAATATAAATAAGGTATAAAATCAAAACTAATGAGAATTTGTCTTAAATATCTACAATTATTTATATATTCTATTCACAAATTATTTTTTTACAACACTTATTATTAAGTATTCGTTATAAATTAGTTTAATTAAACTATTTACCAAAAAATGTATCACTTTATAAATGTAATTAAATAAAATACATTTTTTAAATACAGTAGTTTCACTTAAAAACTGTTTATTTTTTGTTTTTAAAAATCTGTTTATAATGAGAAAGTGCATAACTATATTATAATAATTATATAAATTACAGCACAATTTCTTACATATTTGTATGTTAATAGTTAAAAATATAAGTATGCTTTGTTTTTCTGAATTCAAGATACATACATTTATTTACAAAAGAATATTATGTTAGTGTATTTAGTATGATGCATGTATTGGATATTATGTTTACATACAATATTTTGTTACATATATATAAACATATATGTAAGTACATAAAAACACCTATGGACGGCTTAACATAGCTTAATTAAAAAAGCACCTTTTTTATTTCTTTAAATGCTTAAGTAAAATTTTATGATAAATTTATTTAATGATGTAACTTATAGACTTATTTTTTTTTTTTTTAGTACTATGTTAACAATTATAAATTGATTTATATATAACTTGTATTTTTTATTTATTATATGTGAATAGAGCTTTTGTTGCATTTATTTTTAATTTATCATTCTATATCATCTATTTTTAAATTTCTTATTGGTCATACACAAGTACTGAGTGATTAATATTGTATATTTCAGTGTATTCATTGCAAAGTAGATAAATGAGATCTTTTCTAATCACAGTTATTCCAACAATTCATTACTTTTATATTTTATTTAAAAAGCTGTCCATGCGTGAAGTTAAAATATAAAAAGTTGTCAGTGATTATTAAAGTCTAGTACTTAGCAAATAAAGAAGATTTAATAATAATGGAAGTAGAAGTAAAGAAGCCTATTTAACAGATAGTTTTTAATAAGATCACATTACTTCAATATGGAAATAGTTCAAATTAAAAGGAGACAAATTAAAAAAAAATAAATCATCATTATCAGTCTGGCTAAAGAATCTAGAGTATGAGCTAAAGTGGTTTAAGAAAATAGATAAACTTTAGTAAAGGAAGCAAGTGACAATGAAAACTAGACATGAGTGATGAGTGGAGGTATACTATTAGGAGAATATTGGCTTGCAAGATGTGCAGACTTAACCAATAAATAACTAATGGAAAAATAAATATTCATTATTGTCATTGTTAAAAACTGGGTAATTTTATACCCAGAGAAAGCATATGGTACACTGATAAATGGACATTAAAATCCAGTTTAAATAATACAGTTCAAATGTTCTGGTATGATAGGAGTAGTTTCCTGTGACTATGTAAGTACGAGTGAACAAGCAGTTCTCATTGGATATGTAAGTTTAAACATCTCTTAAATAAATAATTTTAATTTTATCAACAATTTTTAAATGATCAAATTAATATCATATTATTGTTATTAAGCATATAATATTATATAGTGATAGATGTCACAAATCTACTCAAAAAACTTATTTAACATTTTTCAAATTTACATTTCTGATGTAAACCTTATTTCATTGACATTCTTTATAAATATATTTTAACTGCAACATGTTGTTTTAGTTTACAAGTTAGTATTTTTTTTTTAATGTCACACAGTTTAAGAGTTGTAATATTGCAACTCTGTGAAAACTCAGCGAATTGTGTTTAATATCTTTGTGTATATCCCATTGTTTGAGGTAATTTGAAAAACTGATTTTGCTGTTGGGGATACAGCTTGTATGTGTTTTTTGAGTGAACTTTAACAATGAACTATCACATCTAGTTGAACATGTGTAGAAAGAAGTTGTACGTACCATAAACCACAAAATTTTCAAAAACAAAATAATTAATGGAAATCACAACTCTGATCAAATAAAAGAGGAATGAGTGAAAAGTCATTACTTTTCAGCCATTTGTATTTTGTTTGTGCGCAGTCACATGTAATAGAAAAACAAAACATTTGACAGAGCAGTGCATGTTATTGTTTTGAATCTACAGTCCCCTACTAAATTCCAAGTCTTGTTGAATTATGTGCACTTGTTCTTTGAAAGTATTCATTGCCATAAAATCATGTGCAACCTGCTATGTTCATACATTTAAAACAATCTACAGTTAGTATAAGTTAATGAAACAAGAAAAGGATTTCAATTTGTGCAACATGTCATTATATTAGTATACATCATTTATATTATAAGTTAAATGTCAATATAATATAAATCTGGAGGTCCCGGGTTCGAATCCCGTCAGGCATGGCATTTTTCACACACACTACAATTCATTCATCCCATCCTCTGAAGATATACCTTAACGTGATTCCAGAGGTTAAACAAAAATAAAAAAAAATAATAATATATAATGATGTATATTAGCTGAAAGTCAAAAGATATTACAGAGTGTGTGTGTGTGTGTGTGTGTTGTTATTTTTAACAACAATTATTTTTATAAAATGATGAAAATATGTAAATACTGAAACATAAAGTTCATTTTAAATATTGTTTTGTGTTGGTCTTTGGATAAATTTGATTAATTTATATCCTTCTGTATAATATAATATTATGACAGACCTACAAAAAAATAACAATTACCTTTCACAAGGAGTTTGATCAGTGTTTTCAATGGTAAGTATCATGGGGATTCAACTGGATAAAACACAGATTCCATCTTCAAAGCGACAAGACAGTAATTGCTGGAACTGCTGCCTTCTTGGTGAAGTTTGACAATCTTATAACTTCACCTGCGGACTTTATTAAAGACTCCTAAACAAGTTCAATCCCTTTATGAGTTCCTCAAAAAACTCAACTGTTATGACCATGTTGAAAAGTTATATATAGTGCTGCAGTTTAGATATGGAGAAGTTATATATTAGTATCATGCACATGTGCCCAAGAAATTTCTAATATGCCTGCCTAATAATAAACATATATCATTAGCTATATTATAGATATTTGTTAACATTAAAAGCTGCTAATGAAATTTACTAATAACAGCAACATTACCCATAAACAAAGACAGTGGTAACAAATTGTCACTTGCGCATGTTAAAAGAGAGCAATTCTCAATTGGCAAATCCTTAAAAATAAATTAAAAGAACAATAAAAATGAAGGGAAATATCCCAAAATTTTGAAAATATTTTTCTTTATTAGATTTAGCTAATTAAAAATTGAAAAAGCTAATTAAAAACACTTTTTATTATTTTTTACTATTTACTATAGTATATATATTTATATACTATCCATTTACTATTTTTTTAAATAAAATTAATAAATGAAACTTTTCTTTTTTTCAAAGAACTGTACCTTTGATAATTTTGATTTTTCTCTTACAAATCATTTTACAGTTTTTAATGTAAACTTTAATTACAGTAATTAATATTAACTAGGATAATATATTTAAAATTTCTTCATCAATCTACTTTACAATAAAACAGTAATTATGGTTGTAAATCATAATCTAAGATTATGACTATTCTTATACCATAATAATATTATTTATTAAAAATAGTAATATATTTTCTTACATTTACAAGATTATTTTTTTCGAACGTAACCTTAACTTGTAATAATAAAAGTTATACAACTGATGATTATATAGTATTCTTAATAATAAGATATTTCTCATAGTTACAGTATATACACAAACATTATTGTATATATTATATTTATGTATATATTTTAAATTTAATCATATGTTTAAATATTGCATTATATTTTTATAGATATTTGTATTATATTGTGAAAATATTGGTGTTTCACGTTAACATAGTGACTTCGTAAATGTAGGTAAACAAACTCATCTTTTTCCCAGGTTTTTTTTTTTTACAATTATGAATATTTAAAAATAATAATTAATACCTACTATTAATAACAGTTTTATAAATCATATTCTCTTAAAAATATAGTACAGATTGATAAAATATTTATAGTTAATATTATTTTTTTTATAATTAGAACTTTGGTAGAACTGACAAGTCTATATTGATTGGTATTTTACGAGTAATATATAAAAAGTTAAATTGAAATTTATATTTACATAAAAATATACAATTTATTGTTATATTGAACAAAATAGTGATGTACAAAAAAAAAAAATCACATGAATTGTATAGTAATAGAAAAGAGTAATCAAAAACCAATAAGAGAAATGCATTTAAAAATGTATAAAAAATTAATTTCTTTAAGTAAACTAAATATCAGTGTATGTGTGTTAGGCAACATATCTTTATAGTTAATGTTACTTGATGCAAGACACAAGTCACTCCTAAAAATAACAAAGCCATTCTAAAAAGTAATAAGTAATAAGCCTGGATCAGGCTTATTAGGGAAATGAGGAATGAAGTGGTTTTCTATTGTCTTCTTCACAGAGCCCAAAATACTATTGCTATTACCATGCCATACAACAAACTTAAGATCGTATTTAGCTGTATAAGTGATATCTTTACTCTTTTCATCACAGGGACAGTAAACATAAATAGTAAACATCATACATTTCAGAAAAAGGGACGTAATTGGTGCTTCTTATACCTCAGATGCTTAATGTAAAATAAGACATAAGTTGTGTAAATGAACAAACAGATTAATTCTATGAAGAAAGAATGCATTACATATACTGCATTCAGGGAATGACAACATTATAGATTGTATAAATTATTTTTGTGGAAGTCACAATTAATTCAACCAGTTTCTGTACTGTTACTATTTTGCAGTACTACAGTATGTTTCTGTAAGTGATATCAATTATAATTTAATTTTTACTCAACCGAGTGAATTAATAAAGCTTTTGACAAAACAGAGCAACTAAAATATTTGGATCAAACCAACAATCCTTCAGTAAATAATAAGCAAAGAAAAATCTGATTGATGGAAAACATATAAGTATTACCTTCACAAGTATTGTGACTGGCAATCACCAGGTACAACTAACAGCCATAAATACCATTCAGATGAATGTATAGGCCTCTTATATATATATAAATTGTAAAGAACAAATGTATTGGTAAAGAACCAATCAAAGGCAATGTATCAAGTAGGTGTAATTCTTCCTCCTTTTGTGCATATTAATGGGACTAGCATATAAGTCATCATTTCAGAATAAAATTAAAAAATCTTTACTAAAATTGAATACAATGTTTTACAGCAATTTAATGTGGCTATTCTTTCTGTTACAGTAAATTTTAGCTGTTAGATGAACATAGATCTTTCTAAGTGTAATGTTAAAAATTAATTAGTATTCTTGGAAACTATATAAAACAACCTTTGTGTATTTTAGGTATAATATGTAAAATAATGTATGGAATATATCTTTCAAATTATAGTTATAATATATTTAAAACTGAATAATATTGGCTCTACCTAATGGTATATAGCTATAATACAGCTAGAAATTATTATGAAAACTTGATTCTACATGCAATAAACTTATAAAGCAATGTAAGACAACTTGAAAATGCTATCAGTGTATGACAACATTTTTGTATAGAGAAAACCTGAACTCTTTTTTAAACCTATTTTTTGCTCAAAAATCAAAGTAATACAGTGAAAAAAACTGATTAAGAAAATTATTAAGGACATTGCTTTTTTTGTTTGTTAAAGTTATTAATATTGTGGAAGAGTCCTATGGCTTAGAGTCAGGATAAGATTAACCAATAGGCAGATGTTTAGTGCTTGTAATTTGGATGATCCTGGGTTAGTACAGGGAATATAAAATAAATCTAAAAAAAATATTTATTGTTTTCTTTTTTCTTTAATAATATAAAATATTATGCAATTATCTTTAAATAATACAAATAAATGGATATCATAATTACTGAAAAAATAATAAAATCAGATTTGATTTTTGATGGTTGTCTAAGAGGTTAACTTGGTGTTTTGTTTAGATAAAAATTAATACCTTCAAAATTAAAAAAAAAAAATATCTGTATATAATACATTTTTTTTAAATTACATAAAAATATGATACTATATTTGTTTTTATCTGATGCTGAAAAGGGAATTTCCAGACTACCCTTCAATTTTTGTTTGAACTTGTCAAGAACTTACATAAATTGGACTCCAAATTTAAATTATGTCTCGGGCAGAGAAGAGGTATATTTGTTACAGCTTGGAATGATCTTTAGAGTGCTGGAAGGAGGGTAAAAAAAGATGAATCAGGTATTTTTCCACATAAAACTATTAGTTTTAGCAAAGCATTTGTCAGAAATATCTTAGAGTTTGTTAACATTTGTTAAAGTTTTGTATAATAACTGATGATTACAGTATTCAGATACAAACAACAAAAAATCACTGCTACATAATACATCATAATTATTTTTTTAAGGAACAGTTTCATTGTCTAATGTATATATTTCCAATATTACTTATGTGAAAATGTGTGACTGCATATCTGACTGTGTGCTTCAAATAATGGTTCAAAATTAAAGTGTACACAATTTTTTTCTAAAAAAAAAAAATAAATGAATTATACATTTACATCATTTATTTGAATTTTTAAATGCTTACTTTTAAGCACATTGTTTTGATAATTAGTAATATTAAAAAAATACATTTTTTTATAAAAAATTATTACATTTTCTGAACACTTAAATAGTTAATAGCATTGAATTAACAAATTTTTGAAAAAAAAAATCAATAAACATTTCTGTTTTCGCATCTTTGTTTGATTGAATTTTGAAGCACACTGTTTATTTTTTGTATAAAACTGCACTTTTGTAAGATAGATGGTTAGTGATAACATAATTCAAAGAAGTTGTAACTTAAATTTTATTTTACAGTTTGGATGAAATTTCCCAGCAAATCCCTCTAAATACATAATTAAACATTTTTTTGTATTAAACTAATATAAATTATGTCACTGATATTTTATTTCAAATTATTTTTTAAATCTTTTTGAAATTGACAAAGAAAAAGTGAAAATGTTGGTACATTCATCTTTGTTACTGATGCAGAAGGAACATTTTTAATGAAGGAACACTTAATTTTATAAGTAAAAATCAATAAAATTGGTTTTTACTTATTGATCATGATGCTGAAATCATGAACAATTTATCTGAAATTGGTAAGTTAGTATATTTGTTTGACAAGAAAAAAAAGAATGTGGTTTTTACTTAAACTTTAAAAAAAAAAATTATATTAAAATTGAGTTGAATTATCCTTTCTAAAAAGCAGTAATACTGGTAAAACCCAATTCAGATTGTTTATACAATGATAATTTTAAAATAATTTCTAGTGAAAAGGATTTCTTAATTACAGATGTAAAGATCTTTCTTTACACCTTGCTTGAATCATTGTGAAAAGTGCATTATGACTCATATAAAAAAAAGTAAAACAGGAAAGAGAAGAAAATAGAAATATATACTTTTTTATTTTTTCTATTACATTATTAAATAAATGTTATTTTTTTTTTTTTTTAGTGTAATGAAGGAAATAAAAAAATTACAAATATATATTATAATAACATAATAGAATGAATTATATTAGTAAGGATCTCAACCATTCTCATTTTGCTTTAATATTCTTGAAATTTTGGTCTTTCTTAAGTTTTGCCCTAAAGAATAATCAAGTAAAATGTTTTTGTTTTAATCACAATAACCTCAATATTTTCTATTAATACAGCACATTAATTTTGAAAAAATTAATACTGTCAGTACACATTCTAAATACAGCACATTGATCTGATGAAATATTAGCTAAACTGACTAAACGTCATTTGATTTTATCATTTGTTTGTCTTTCATTTTTATTTTTTATCATTATTTAGTTACTATTCAGTTGCTCATTGTTGTATGAAATATTGTTTGCTTTCCATTTAAAACTATTACACACATTTTAGTTTATTAATTAATTTTATTATTTTCTGCCTAATATCTCAAAGACCAACCGGCCTCTCTGGTATGAGTCATAATGTATTAGCCTTTCATCTGGAGGTCTCAGGACTGAATTCCGATCATATGTGGCAGTTTCACATGCTAAAAAATTGCTATTCAATCTCATCCTCTGAAGCATAGTCCTGGAGAGAAAAAATTATCTCAAAGACCTACACTACAAATTCTGATAACATCTTGGCTTTGATGGAAATTGTGAACTGAAATATATGCAATTCAAAACACAACTGTTATTTGAAAGGATCCTCACAAAGATTGTTACAAAATGCATTTAAAAAATCAGTGCAGGCCATCAACTTCTATTAAGGATTTCTGTAACTAAGACTATGGTCTTAGTTTTTGTGGGGAGAGGGGAAAAAAGCCTCCACTACCATACCAATTTATAACATACGATAAAAGATTTAATTTTAGTGTGAGTATTTTAAAAATAAAGAAATTTGTATTTAACCCATATACAAAAAAAAAAAAAAAAAATTACCAACCAGTTCTACACAAAATTAAAGAAAATTTTTATAGAATTAAAAATTTATGTAAATACTTGAGTTACATAAAGAATAAAGACTGCATATAATTTCTTAATGGTTTCTGATCAAAAAAATGAGATAGTATAATTCTTGAGAAAATAGCATATAAAAAATAAGTGTAATACATACAGAAAAAATTAAATTTGATGTCATAATTCAAATGTTAAAAAATATAACCATACACCATTCACTTATACTTATGTACAAGTAACCAATGAAATGACCAACTCAAATTTTTTTGGTTATGTTTCATTGAATAACTATAAACAAGAGAAAAATAATGTTAAAAACAATGTTTCCATAACATAACTTAAATTATTTATAATAATAATCTACAATTTATCACATTCACTCTCAGGTTTCAAGATACATACAGTTTATTCACTTCATACAGTAGTTAATAGGTAATCAAAAATTATTTAATAAAAGTTTAATGTTTAACATGTAAACAATTTTAAATGCCATACATTTATTATTTAATAGTTTTATATCAGTAATGTGGAAGTATTAATATGTAAAAATCTGCTTTTATATTATTTTTCATAGTGTTATAAAAAAATGAGTAGTTTCCTTAGAACATTTATTTTTAAAAAATACATCTTTTGTGACTATTAATGTAATTTATAATTTATAATCACCAAAATTATAAATAGTTTATCAAATGTATTAGTTTAGCTTAAAAAATATTTAATAAAAGTAATAAAAAAAGAGACTAATTAAAACAACTATAAAGGTGGTCAAAATCATTATACTGTTGTACAACTTAATACAAATTTTAGACACAAACAAAAATATTAAATAAATTGTATTGAGACACACGTACGAATAAAAGAGAGAGAGATAAAAAGAGAGAGAGAGAGAGAGAGAGAAAGAGTAAAATAAGATTACAAGGTATACAGTTAAAATATTTGTAAAAGAGAAATGTAAATTAAACATATAAACATTATGTAAATTATTAACCTTTTTTTAATAAGAAATTAACATTTCATCAAAATAACATTAGCAGTACAAGACATGCTGAAAAATACAAATTAAAAAAAAAAGTTCAATAATGTTTTTCTTTTATCTATGGTAATGCAGTTCAACATTATTATTTACTCTTACTTAGCAGCTTTTAGCCATTGTCCAGGTAGATCCTAACTGTAACATTTAGTGTAATTAATTGTTCTTTTTTATGTTTACTCTTGTCTGTACAGTGTAATTTACATGACAATTTCATTAATTATTATTCAACCACAGTGTTTTTTTTTATTCTTCAAACTACTGAAAAGGTTTCAAGAATCATTATATTTAGTACAGTTTTTGGTTTTATTACAATCATTTTTAATTAATCTTGCAGCTTTGTTAGGATTTCCCCAGATGTATTTGCTATAACTGGCATTATCTACCACATCCCATACCTTTTTTGCAAGTGGCTGATATTTATTAAAACAAATTAGAAGCACAGAGCCCGTGTCCCACATGTTGTTGTTGAAGTCAATAGAAACCAATACTGAATATCTATTAATGTTAACCAGTGGCCTACAATATTCATTACTTCCTTTGTTATTTAACCAGTGTTGTTTATAAAAACTTATTTGCTATGCTTTCCTCCTGACAAGTGAAATTTTCATACATAGTTTCAAGAGTGATGGTATCTAAAATAGGTAAAAAGACTCCATCCATAATTATTGACTACATTTGTAATGAATTGCTGAGGACAGGAGAGCAAACACTTTATTTAACATATTTTTCTTATTTGAGATATAAAACTGTATCTCCTGCACTGACTTGTACAAAATTTGTTTAATTAATCCTTTCTAAACAGAGTATTTAACATCCTTTTGATTAAAGCCTAAATACCTACAAAGTTCATGCTGCTGAAGTTTCAGACCAGGATTCTCATATATCAATTCACATGATGTTTGCTCAATCCATTTCCTACACCTTGTTTCAGTTACAAACACTTATCCACCCCAAATTTCACACTTTCATTAGCAGAAAAATGCTCCATATTTGTTACAACTATTCAGATCTTTTCTTCATACTCTGTGCAATTTAGATTGTACATTTATAGAGATGATGTAAAATGTTTTGAGGTTTATGAAACCTCTAACAAACAACATACCATGACTTCTTGATTCAGAATATACAAAATGGGTGACCAAATGAAACAACAGAACATTTCCTTTGAGTATTTTTTTAGATCACTTTCATGATAGCAAATCCTTGAATTCACATATTCATTAAATTAATATGCCCCACACAATAGTTCTTGGAGGTAGTAGTGGTTATGAGAATTTCAATGTTATTTTGGACATAGTAAATGATTTTTATTATTGTTCAGAATTTCCTTAACCCTCAAGCACTTGAATAGGCGGCACATTGATTATTTTTAAAATATTTATTTATTATTATTATTTTTTTTTTAGTAAGGAGTTTAATAAACTAGTTTGGGCATTTAGGTATTTTCAAATGAATTCTTCAGAGATAATATCTTGTTATAATGTGGACTGTTGACCATGTGATAGTGTGGCAAAAAAAGGTAAACTCCCAATGGTCTACAGGCAGCCAACCTGTCGCCTACACAAGCCCTTGCGTTATAAAATGAGTGATCACTCTGACCAGCGTGTTTCTCGTCTTGTTTGTTCGTTAGTACATGCGCACGAATGAACATTAAGTTTGGGGGTCAACAGACAGAACTTTGGTTACTATGGTAGCAAAGAAAAAAAAGGTTGTGTTGGTTTTGTCCACAATGCACGATGCTGATGAAGTCGATGAGGAAACTAGAAAGCCATTCACAAAAGTGGGTGTGGACACTGTTGATCTAATGTGTTTGAGACTTTCAACCACTAAAAGAACTCAATAGTGGAATGGCTATTTTTTTTTTTCGCTTACTAGATATCACTGGAATAAATTCCATTAAACTTTATCATGTAATCAACCCTGTTAAAAAACCTCTTAGAAGAAAATAAATATTAACTTGGAGAAAATAGTGGAATGTAACTAGCAAGAACAGACAAAAATTATCACCCCTTCCAAAAGATCTTCAGGATTTCTTACAGTACAGACTACAACCGGCATAAACGACAGTATCAAACACCTGACAAATTTTTTATAAATGTGGATTGAAAAAACAATTAAATTAGCTTGTCATAACTGCTCAAGAAGCATATGTAAACAACATTCTGTGCAAAAAATTACTAGCTCAAATTGTCAAATAGAGATACAGGATAGTCATGTTGATATGATTAGTTCTGTAAGAAACTTTATGAATTTTTTTTTTTTTTAGGAAATAGTTTTAATTGCCATTGCTTTATTTTTTATTATGTTTTACTGCATTTACATTTATTCCATTATGTAGTATTTCTTGTCTTTCATATGTTGGCCAATTGGTTAGGATTTTTCATATTATATACATGAAAACAAATGTTGTTGATTTATTTATATTAAAGATTTTTATTTAAAATGTGTGTAAATATAAATTTTTATTTAAACTTCTATTTTTCATGGTGAAGAAAATGTGTAAAACATGAAATGTAAACAGGAATAGGTAGGTGGCCAAATTGCAGCCATGCAAGTGCTTGTGTAACCCTCCAAATTGTGAGCACTTGAAGGTTAACAATATTTAACTATTATTTAAAATTTATTATCAAAGAATAAATGGAAACAATTATTGTATAATAATAACAATGACAACAATACTTGTGTCAAACAATAAGCTTTAAATTATTAATCATCTATAAATGAAGGTGTTGAAGTTACTGAGCAAATTTCGGAAGTCTTTGGAACAGAAGATGAATCTGAGTTGGGTTGTTCATTCCTTCAAGGTGAAGAAAATTTTCACAAATTTGCTTCTGCAGGTGATGAAATTAAAATGTATCATATTCTACTAATAGATAAGTAAATCTATAAATAAATCAAGTTCACATGATGCGCCCTTAATATTACATTGAGATACTGTTCATTGGTCTTATAATTGTTAAATTTTTTTGTTTCAAAACACATATCTGAGATTTAGTTCATGAAATTAAGTGTTACATGGAGTAACAGATTTCTTCTTAGGAATTCAGTAATATAAATGCAAATTTACACTTTTTTTTTGGACTTGAGTTAAAACAATATGCAAACATTTGTATACTATTGGTGCATCATAAATAATGTTCTCTTCTTTAAGCTAATGACCAAAAACAGGCATAAATAATTATTACTATGTTTCTTTCATAGTGTAAATTATGAAGAGATGCAGCCCAAAAAATACTCATAAAAAAGTTAAAAAGTAACTGGTTATGTTGTATCCAGTTTTAAAAGTAACTTAATTCAAAGAATTTATGTACATGGAGAATGTAATTTAATTTTTCAGTCTTATTCCTTAGACTATATAATAAAAGGAAAGAATGGTACTAATGTTTATAACCATTCACTGAATAATGTTCATCTCAAAAAAGAAAATACTCAGGGTTTAGAAGGAGAAAACGTTATCATGAAATGACACAATCTATCTTGATGATGAATGAAAACTGAATTCAGATAATTAGAATGAAAAGTATATTATCCTTGTCAAGTAATAAATCTTCAAAGTCAAAAGATAATATCCTTGGTTGAAAAGTTACCGAGTCTAAATATCGGTTTGGCACAGACACTGAAAAATAAATCAAACAACTAAATCTTCTTAATGTTACAAAATTTAAATGAAGATGGATGTATTACAGAATAAAATTGAAATTAGTGCATTACTAATTTAATAGAATGGAAATGTAGAGTGTCATATATATGTAAAACAGAAAGAAGTTCTTCAGCAGAATCATTGTACAATAATTTTAAAATCCTTAATAATAACTGGCTACAACAAAGGGTAATGTTTCTTCATTATTCCAGATCAAATGGCATCTTACAGTACCTTGAATTATTGAAGAAAAGTGTCTTTGAATTTCTGCTCATTACTTAAAGTTGGTACACTTGTTTTCCTGAGTAGGAAGTCAAAAGTGAGGCCAAGGTAGATGAGTTTTTTATAATTCTATTTCCTCCTTGATAATGTCTCCAAACCATCATTTTATTGTTGATTTTCATATTAACAATACAAACTGCCCTGGTCATAGAAGGATGTGCAAACTTCAGGTACAAAGAATAAATCTGTCTGTTAATCATATAACTAAAAATTTTCTAAGACTTCTGGAATGTCATATCAATCAATCATTTAATTACTGTGATGATTCATAGTGTTAATAATTTGTTAACAAAACAAAAATTACATTTGGATGAAAACAGTTGAATTCAATAAAAATGACATATGATGTCAATATATTTGACAGATGTGTAATTTTAAAAAAAAATAGTTCAGAGGAAGTAAATAGTGTGTGTTTTATACAAACTGTTTTTAATATGGTTAATGTTATGTATTAAATGAATATTGGAATGAGTAAATTTGTTAAAATACAGGAGTGGTTAGGTAAAAAACAATTTTACAGAAAGTTAAAATATTCCAAAAAACGAAATCATACTAGTATATCACTCTGGCCTATACATCATATCATAATAAACATCTAAATATTTTTAATTAATTTAGAGAGTTTTTAACATTACACTTTTTAATACACCTCAATACAGTTAAAATAAAAATATTTTTGCTCTTATTTGGTGAGACGCTTACACCACTATACTTTCTGTAGCAGTTTGAGTTGTAGATATATTATTATTCATTAAACACAAATGAAATCTCCTCACCAGTTTTTAGTACCTATACTTAGAATGACAAAGCAAGAAAAAAGAATCTTTCGCAGTAGTTAACCTGCTAAAAACAGATTTAAAAACATATATAAAACTGTAATGCAAGCCTTCTGAAATCAATGGTGTGCAGTAATTTCTGATGAACCAATCACCATCACCAAAAATTTTAAGTAGGAAAATAGCTTAGTTTTTAATTACTTTTTTAAATTTTGCTCACAAACAATTATCAACAAGTGTATTTTTAAAGAAAAAAAGTAAAGAAAAAATTAATATTGTACATGTTAATACACCACAAGACTGAATTAAGTTTATTTAAATTCAATTTTAATAAACAAATTACACCATTTTATAACATAATATATCTAAAATAACATGTTTTTAATTGTTCAAGTTTATGAATAAATTAATTAAAACAATGTTTAATTAGAACATTAAACAATAGCGACTGATTATTATTTTTAGAATTCATTTTAAATTTAAAAATTCTATGAAAGGATGATTAATAGATAACAATAAGAACCAAAAAATCATGAATTTGTTTATTTTTTACTTTATTTCTAACAAAAAATTAATTTGCAATTTTATATAGCTAGATTTATAATCAATAATTTGCTCTTATAAATTAATTTTATTCAGAAAGAACCAAAGGATTAATGAGAAATCAAAATAACAAATTTAAAATAATAACTAAAATAACTTGAAATGTAAAAATATATTTTTAATGTTAATATACAAAGCAAGTCAAAAGTATGGAAACCCCTCAACAACTTTAAAACTGCTCCAGATAGAATACTGTAACTTTCAAAATAAGGTTATCAGTCAACTACTTAACCTTTTGAGAAAATAATTTAATTAAAATTCATTTTAAAGGTTAAATTTATTTTTTTTTAATGTAAAAAATCTTATTCTTAACACAAAAAATTGTTTTTGTTCCAATCTATAGAGTAAATAAAAAAAATTGTCACCTAATCATTGATGGTTTCTTATCACTGTTGCAAAAATGAAGCTTGCTGCCTTGTTTTTAATATTCCATTTAAGAGTGTTTCATTATTCCACTGTTTCATGTAAACACTGTTATTACACTATTTTGTGTAATTATTACAGTGTTCATTACTACACTGTTTCTTATGAGAATTTATTGGGATTGGTTGGGTAGTGGATTTTATCTACATTTACCATATTTGTAAATCACTGTGGTTACTTGTATCTTTTTGGCTTTTTGGTAATTATTTTTTACTGAATTAATTTTTCCTGTGATAACTGCTAACACTGTTATAAACATGTCACTTAGTGAACAAAATAGAGTCTCAATTAAAGACAAGGTGCTTTGGTGATAAAGTTAGATTGTGTAATGAAATTTGTGAATTATTCAGTGCAACATTTATTAATCATAACCCTATTTCAAAAGGTACAGAGTCAAAATCAATCAAATGATATGAAGAAATAGGGAGCATTAATAATAGGGGAAAACCAGGGAGGCCAAAATTTGACAAATAGTTAAGAGATTATGGAAGAATTTATTGAGAATTCTCATTCCTTGATTCGAACAGCAGCTTGAGAACACAACATTAGCCAAAGTTCAATGACTCGAACATTAAAAAGTGGAAATTTTAAACCCTTCAAAATTTGTTGTGAGAAAACTTAATGAAGATAAGTATAATCAAAGACTTGAGTTGTGCAAAATTATGATGAACAACATTTGTGCAGATCCTAATTTATTAAACATAGTTTTTAGTGATGAGGCCACATATTTTTAAATGGCAATTAAATCATAATTGTTGATTACTTTTTTTTTCTTTAACCTCTGGAACCATCTTTAAGGTATATCTTCAGAAGATGAGATGAATGAATTGTAGTGTGTGTGAAAAATGCCATGCCTGACCAGGTTTTGAACCCGGGACCTCCGGATGAAAGGCCGAGACACTACTACTTGCACCACGGAGGTCAGCAAATAATAATAATTGTTGATAATGAGCTGATAGTAACCCACACAGGTATCATGAGGCGCACGCATGCATGCGTGCGCATACACACACAGTATCCAGTTAAAGTAAATATATGGACATGTACTGTTGGTGGATGATTATTAGAACCTATATTTGAGAGGTTATGCTTATCTACCATATTGTTCAAAACATTTTTCGCCTCCAATTTCCAAAACATTTGGTTTCGACACAATGGTGCCTTGCCTCATTTCGATCTTCAGGTACGTGAAATTTTAAATGCATTTTTTCCTGGAAGAGGGACTGTCCGAAGATAAAATGGACAGTGAGATCATCTGACTTGTCACTGTTGGATTACACTCTCTATGAAGCCACTGTATTGTTCTCCTCTATAGAAAGTATTCCTCCTCTATTGAAGCCTCTATAGAAAGTATTGTTATCATAATTAGTCCCAAGATATTAATAATTTACAAAATAAAAATTGAGAATCAGTACAGATAATACTAGGGAATCTTTGAATATTGCAGTATTATCCTTTTAAAACCAAATGGCACATGGTCAAACAACACAAGGAGGTCATTTGGAGCATTTATTAAAGAGATGTAAGTAAATAAACCAGTGTTATGCCTAATAACTAATTATTTTGTTAAATAAATTTATTCAATAATATCCATTTAATCAGATTTGTATAAAATTATTTATTTGTGATTAAAGTTCCTTTGATTACAATGTAATTTTTTTTAATCCAAATATTACCCACTGCCATTTTGGGTAGAGACGTAACAATTTCTTATTTATACTATCTTTCTTACCTTACTGACACCTTTAAAATGATGTCTGACACAGAATGTGTTAATAGTTAAAATATTTTAATTACCAACCTCTGAGCCACCACCCAAGAAGGGGGTTGAAATTCTATTTATCAAAAGGTAAAACAGTTGATCGATACCTTACCCTGAAAGTCACAGTTTTCTATCTGCAATAGTTTTAAAGGTGTTGAGGGGTTTCCATTCGTTTTACTCACTCTGTATGATATTAAATGTAAAAATTATTTTTTTTCTTTGGTAGTAACTAGGTAGTTTATATTTTCCTCTCTTTCTTATTACTTTTTTTACTTTATTGTGAAATAGGTATGTCTGTAACCCATCCTAAATGTCTTAGATTCATTTGTTGATGTTTCATGAAGGTCCGTCCAATAATTTTTCATTTGATTTTGACTGTATATACTCACATTCAGCTTGAATTCAGAATTTGTTTTTTTTTTTTTTTTAATGATCAACAACTGTCTCCCTAATACATAAGACATCAGTAAGAGATTGTGAACTAATAACTAATACAGAAGAAACAAAACAAAAAAAATAATTTAAAAAAAAATCAAAACTGAACTACTTTTTTCTTCTTGCATTGTATAGTTTTAATTTTTTAAACTAGTGCAAGTTTCTCAATTGAACTAACTGTAAACAAGATAATAAAGAAAATTACAGTATTAAAGTATTAAGGTTAATTTTTTTTTAATAAACTAAACTATTTACATATTTCATGATATATTTTCATATAAGCAGCATGTCAGTTATATTAAAAAAAAGGAAAAAAAATTGAAATAACTTAAACTCTTTCACAGGCTAAATACTTGATGACATAAATAATCATTAATAATTTCTTACTGAACAGTCAAAAAGGATAAATTATAAGCTATGAGGAGAAATTTGTACTAAAACATTCACAGACTATAGGTATTGGTGGAATCTAATTCTTATAATTAAGTCAAATTGTAACTGAAAGCATCTACAAATTTACTTTGTTAAGAAATGAAAAGTTTGTACAAATTATAAGACACTTAAAATGTAACACAAATATTATAAGAAAATATATAAGCATGAACTTTACATCAAATAAATTGATGATAAATCATTTTAAAATTATGCAACGTTAACAAAAAAAAAAAAAATAATAATAATTTTACAACTATAAAAAAATAATTCCAACTTAACACATAATATTTTTAATACTAAATTTATGTTTAGTATTTATTTCATACATACTTATATATTTATTGTTTATGTATTAAGTAGTTAAAAATAACAGTTGAATAAACAATCTTTTTTCAACAATTTGGGCTGTAGAATAAGATACAAATAAATATATAACAGAAAATTTTTATTCTTACCAGACTTTTCCCTTCTAACGTGAAGATTCTGGAATTGAATCCTGGCAGCCTTGATATTTTTCATGTGAAATAAAAATCTTATCCACCAGTTTTGAAAAAAGGTGAAATAAATCTTCAAAAATAAGATATATATTAATGTTTAAAGAAATCATTTTATCAATTTTTTTTAGTATAGTTAAAGTGATAAACATGCATTTTTCATTTACTAAGTGCCTAAGCTAACTGAGTGAATTGTTCTAGAAAATTGGTTTTAACATCTGATGATCTTTAGGAACGAGAAAACCAATCATAATATAAATTATTTTAATTAAAATAGATTTATCATCCTTTCATAGTGATTTAATTTATTATATATTTTAAAAATATTTTATATTAATGTAATTTTAGATAAAAACCATCATTTTATTAATATTATCATTATCATCATTATCAATATCTTCTTAAACATCATCATAATCATTAAAGTGTGGCACAAAGTTTAATTAATAAGAACAACAGCAATAAGGCATTCAATAATGTGCATGCAACTGCCTGCTCTTGCCATCTGGCATTTGGCAGCAATGCTCTGTTAGAATAATAATAATTAAAAAGTAAATAAATAAAAAATTACATAAATAAATTACAATATTTGGAAGATTGGTCCTTGGTCCTTCCATTTTATTTGTACACAGTTCGGACAGGTAGTAGTAAAAAAAAATATAAATTTTAATAATTTACAGCAACATTACCTCTATATTAATTTAATATTATCATTAATAATACAGCTTTCACATCATTAGTTAGGTTCTATCAGAAACAGTCTTCGATGAAAATATATGTATATATAATATACTATAATGGATCCTATAGCCTTCTTTTTCAAATTTTAAGTAAGTTCTTTTTAATTATCTTAAATTAAATAAAAAAATCAATTATAAAAATTTAATTTACCTTATTTTATTTAACTTAAAATTAGCCATATTAACCTCTTAAACAATAATGTTTGAGATTTTATTTAAAATATAATGAACTAATACAAAATTAACATAAGAAAGCTAGAAAGTAGTAAGTAAAGAGATACACAATATTATTATTATATCTATTCTATTTCTTAATTTGAAAAAAGTAGTATTAAATAAATTTAAACATTACTTAGAATTACAGTACAATATTATATTTAATTAGTTAGACAGCTGCAGTTCAATAAAAATAATCCAAACATAGAGCTGTAAATGTGGGCATGAGGAGTAACAACCTCAGCAAATGTTACGGAGGGCATAATTGGCATAAAAATTAATAGATGAAAATAAAACAAGCAAAATAAGCATAACATAATGGTACCTAGTTAATTCATCAAGTCTCCTGCTCAAAGGTTGATGAATTGAAAAAATGATAAATTAAAGAAAAATACATTAATAATAAGATTTCATTGAATTCATTTTTGAGCAATGATGATTAGTTACCACTAATTGTGGTATTTTAGGTGATTGAGTCTGTAATACAGAGTGTATTTCTGTTTATATTACTTACTGTGACTGATTCAGAAGTCATGTGGTTCATTTCACAAGAATTTGTATTATGCCAAAAAATAACAAATGGTAATGCTCAAGTTTTATAGAATGCCAAAGTGTATTCTATATTGCAATGAAGTCAGCTGTTTCTCACCACAAAATCACATCATTCAATAATAGGGCCAATGAAGTCAGAAATCAGTAAAAAAATTCAACTTACATACAATACTACTATCATTTGCATAGTTTATTTAAATAAAGTGTTGCATTCATGAATTATTGTCTATGTTTTTTTTAAAATTAGGTCAATATCTTCTTTTTTAACAATTTTGACTAGGCTGCAAAGGCTGTTTGGGAACATATTTCCCTCATGGTCTTATGAAGAAGATCATGGTCTCATGGTCTTCTCATGGTTTTCCAACTTGTAATTTGAAGAAATTTTTTTTTGGCAGTCTCTTTGAAATTCTGTTTAGAAGTGTAAACCATTATCTGTCCTATTTCCCAATTTGCTGAAGCTAGATTTAACCATGTAGTTTTATTTTTTCTCAAAACTAACCAGTAAAGTTCTTAACAGAATGTAAATACATGTTTTGGAATACTAATAGCTCTCATAAGCAGCATGAACCAATTAAACATTGGATATCCTCTATAAAGAGGAAATAATTTTATCTTAATAAACCTTAAGGCGAGTCTCACTCCTAATTCTGTTTCTCAGGGTTTTTTATTTGTGCCAAATATACTACTGAATCCACTCAAATTATACTCATGATCTCTGTTACATTCATAAGACATATCATATATCATAATAATGATTAAAGTGTGGCACAAAGTTTAATTAATAAGAACAACAGCAATAAGACATTCAATAATATGCATGCAGCTACCTGTAATTGCCATTTGACATTTGGCAGCAATGCTCTTTTAGAATAATAATAATTAAAGAATAATAAATAAAAAATACAATAACTAAGAGACTGGTCCTTAGTACTTCCATTTTATTGGTACACAGTTCAAATAGTAGTGTACTATTATAAACAATAGTTGCAATTGGTACAGTGCTGTACCAATTGCAAAAATTTTCAATCTGACTGGGTAGTCATAACCTTTATTTTAAGTGATGATATATGAACAATATATTATTATTAATAATGCAAATGTACTTATCCACATTTTTGCATTAGTACCAATCTAGATTTGTGGTTAAAGTGGTAAATTTTGCTATTCAATGAAACAGATATCAAGTTATTATTATTTTTTTTCTTTGATGATTTCACCACAAAGCTTAAAAATTCTGAATGAAATTAACTACTGTGAAAATAGCTTTCATCTAGTTTTTAACATTTGGAGTTATTTTTGAACTAAAATTTACATTACAATTTTCTAATGTCACTGTCTACAAATCTGTAGGCTTTGTTTTTGCAATAATAGCCTTATTAAAACAAATCTTCACAGAATGTAAATAGAACCCCTATTTATGTTCTACATTTTTCAACCATTTTCTCTCAATAGATGAATAAGCCTTAAAATCTGATGTTCTTAATTCTTTCCAATGGGAAAAGTTGAGGTGATACCATAGTTTCAGAAAACTGGGTCAGGTAGATGAAGTAATTTAAAGTGCTAATATCACATTCAAAGTTAAAGGAGCTGTTCAACAGTTAAAAAAAAAGATGGTCAGCAAACATCTGCAGTCACAATTTTAATCTTTTAATTTTGTAAATCTATCATAAATAAAATCCATTTTGAAGAAACAGACATCTGTGTAAAACTAGTCATCAGAGAACATAAAAAAAATAAAACAACTTTTAATTAACTATAACTGAATTATTTATATATTATGCTTGTAGGTACTATTTGTTAAATCTGTTTATTTATAAATAATATTTTCTGGAGTATCAATTATTAGGAAGGTAGGTTGATGAATTAGCCATACATGGTGTCTTACAAGTGCTTTGGTAGTTTGAGTCTAGTGTGAATTTTATATAAGATATTATACAAAAAATTACTATTATGTACATATTGCATATAAGAATTATGTTTAAAATTATATCACAATGTTAAAAAATAATACAATTCTTTGGAACCAAATAAAAAATTCTAAACATTAAGAACAGGTTTTTTTTGTCTGAGATCTTTAATACTATTTTATTAGACTTACAAATTTGACAACAAAATTATAGTCTAGGATTTTGGATTTTAACTGCAAGATTTTGCCATAATATACATAAATATATATATATATAAAATGAAAAATTGCATTAAACAAGTAACTTTGTTTTCATTTGGTCAAAATGAAATTTTGATGTTTACTTGTCTTCTAATTTTAGAATATGACATTAACAAAAAAAGTTATTAGATACTATGAATAAAATTGATATACCTATAAAACTTTTTCAACACATATTTCTAGAATATTCCTTCAAGAATAAATGTGCTTGTAGTAAAACTAATGAAATATCATACTGTATAATATAGAGTTAATTATAATGGACAATATGAAGTAATTATAATCAATTATATGTGCTGCAATAAAATTGTGCATTGTAATTTGTAACTATCAAAACATACTTTGTCATAAACAAGAGTTATGGAAATAGAAAGCTGCCAAGTAGTATATAAAAAGTGCTCTCAATCTCTTTATTAGGATTGCCATGAGTGGGACAGGACTTAATTCATTACAAAAAAAATTACACTATTTTTGAAAAATAAATAAAAAATAAACAACTTTATATACAAACACACAGATTAGAAAAAATTGGATCTTATTTATAAAGAATATTAAATTAAAATTACAATATAAAATATAAATTATCATTGTTACAATAGAATTAATCACCGTTATTCTAATGCTGGTACAATTATTAAAATTATATGAATTTATATAAACAGGATATACATATAAAAAATATAATTAGTCAGGATTATGTTGATTTTTGGTGTTCTTAAGACGATATGTGCAGAGATTTAATAAAATTAAAAATGGTATACATATATTAAATATGTACAAGAACAATAATCCTAAATCTATAAAAAATTGGTACTGCATATAACAGGAAATTTATAAAAATTCAATATCAATCTCATCATTAGAAAGAAAATTTTAATTATTTATCTAATCACAAATAAAATTATGGCATTCGTTTCATTTTTATTAAATAATATTTTCTTATATTATTAAATTATTTTTTATTTCTTACAAACAAAGATTGCTTGGTGAAATTAATTGACAACTAGGTAAAATTTACAGTTTAAAGTTTTATGAAAATTAATTAATTAATTAAATTAGTTTTATTTAAATTAATTAATTTAAAGAAATGATAGGCTGAATATTTTTATAATTAAATAATTCAAAATAGAGAATTTATTAAATCAATATAATGCAGAAGTTTGATAAGTATGAATAAGAATAAATTAAATAAAGACAAATATAAATTAGAATCATATCAAAGCTAATGAATTTAAAATACTAATTAAAATTTTGCAGCTATATAATAAGATGAATGCAACTGGTCTAATTTAGGTTAATATTTAAAACAAAAACATCTTTTATGTGTAAAGAGTAAGCAATAATTAAATACAGATGTAAAATTTGTCACTGAGGATAATATTTTATAAGTACTCATCAAACTAGTAGCATAAAATTTCCAATAAATCATGTTTAAACTTGCATAGTCTTTTTAAATATATACCTTTTTCTTAAATAATTTTAATTTCTATTTAATTGTAGTTAACATACAAACACTAAAAGATATAATCTAATAAAAGGGTAATAAGAAATTGATCAAACTTAGAATGATTAAATAATGATTTATGAAATACTAACTTTGGTTGCTGAATGACTTTCAAATAGGATAATACAACAAAGTATTAAAGCAGGATAAGAAAAAACTATTTAATAGAAGTAGCATCATATTACAAATAAGTTAATCAATAAAGTTCTGTAACTGAATTACATATGAAAAATAATTACTTTAAGTACATAGTAAACCATTACACTTATCAGAACTTAAATAAAATTTACAGAAGGCTATAAGACAAATTATTTTATAATTAAACTTACAATTAATAATAACAATTATCAACAAACAAAGAACAAGACACTTTGTTTATAAATATATAATAATAATTCATTTGATCTAGGGGATATAGTTTCAGAAAGAGGTGAGCAACGTGTAACAAAAGAAAAAAATACCTGAACTTTGTCCATTTTCTGTTCCGTCCTAACCTAACCTAAATAAGCACCTCTGCCTGTTCCTCCGTTGACTAGGCCGGTACTCAGCTATTCGGCTGAGGCTGAAGTGGTTCTGGTACAAGATGAGGGGTACGACTGCTTATTGGAGGGAGGATAGGACTTGCAGGCCAATTATAAGGTGTACTTGCTGATGTTGGTGGTACACTTCGTGAATGTGTTAACATTGGTGACATACACTGCACACTATTGTTATTATTGTTATTAGTATTACTACTGCTGCTGTTTTGTATCGCTGGTAATATTGCAGCAGATTCTGGGTGAAGGAAGTTGCGGCGTTCATTTGCTCGATCGGATAGTGATGTTGAGCCACCTTGGTTATTTTGTGATTGTGATATACAACGTGCTAATAACTCTGGTAATAATTCCATCTATAACAAAAATTAAACATTAAAAGAATTCTGCGTAATTTAAATAACTTAAGTAAATGGCTATAAATAACTGGAACTAATAGTGAAGAAATTTAAACTTTTTTAAATTAAAATTCACATAACTGCTAAAATGTATAAGCAGATATGTTTTTTTTTTGGGGGGGGGGAGGGGAAAAACGGTTTTGCATTATCATTGCCCAGAACAAACATAATACAATATTATAAAAATAAAATATTACAGTTTATTAAATAGCCAAATATAGATAAACAACCTTGAGAAACAACAAAATATTCGATACATCATCATATTGTTTCCTAGAATATCTTGGATATTAGTTCCTAATTTAAATGTACAACGCAATCTCACATTCCACACACAGTCCACAAGGATGTGGTGTATCGTCTGAACAAATAGTTGCATTGGTCTGATTCATTAGGTGCCCATGAGTAAGGTTTGTGTGCCCTACTTGTAAACATCAATAATAACCTCCCTCTTGACAGTTCATCCTGCATGAAGAGTTTCATGGAAGTACAGTATCCTTGATGTGTTGGAGTTTATTATTTACTGCAGCAGTTCATCACCTTGCCCTGCTCCTTGCCACTTTCTTAAAGTGTGTATTTAACAGAATTAATAAACATGGTAGTAGTAACATGAGTAGTGAAAGGTTAGCAACATGTCTTTAGCAACGGAATAGGCATATTCATTACCCTCTCTCTTTATCTGTTTAGCCTCCAGAACTACCGTAAGGTATTACTTCAGAGGATGAATGAGGATGATGTGTATG
>JAAAKQ030059922.1:0-15872 GCA_010016005.3 Zanna intricata
CAGAGCACAATGTCAACTGTCCGTTGCAATGAAAGTTTACAAATTCAAAATCGGTCTGGAGTCGGTCGATTACGGACCATTACGTCACTGTTTATGTTCGTTCGCGCAGTTTTCGATGAATCATATCATTCTTAACTTGGATGGAAAATGAAATTTGTTACAATGTTGCACTTAGTCTTTCATATTTGTTGTCAATAATTTAAAAGACATTTTGAAACGTGTATGGGACAATAATAATTTTTTAAAATACATTAACACAAGAATGAAAAGGGAACTCGGGTACATTTATCGAGAGCCACAAATAATCCTTCAAAGAGCCGCATGTGGCTTGCGAGCTGCAGGTTGGCCCCCCTGATCTAGGGTGTCTATTATAGGGCACCCTGTAGAAACCATCATCTGGATGACCACTTCTACGATTTACTTCCTTGCAAAGTATCCTGCATCTCCACTGATCTATTTCTGCAGGTCCTTGATGGCAGTACTGAGATCTGCTTCCACCTCTTATATGGCTCATTTGATCTTTTTGTCAATATTTTTGTGGAGTTCCTTTGTCAACCACTAGTACATTTTCATCAGATCCTCCAACTCAGCAGGAACTTTCTCCTCTGTGGATTATCACTTCGCTTTGGGCTTCTTTGCACCTCTCTTGATATCACCAGCAAGTCGAGAAGGAAGACCCTCTTTTTGAGCATTAGTTAGCAACATGTTCATGGTGTTCTAAACCATCATGGTCAACATTGTGTGTTGCCGTGAAGTAATTGGCTTCAATGTAGATTCTGTTGCTTTCAGTGGTGTTTCCTCCATTATAATACTTTGGTCCAAGATAATTCTCTTCAATTAGTCCCAAAAGATAGGAAAGGAAACTTTTATAAGGAGAGGGATAAAGAAAAATATGTTGTTTTTTTTTAGTACAGACTATGTTACTAATTTGTAAATATAGTAACACCTACTATTTAAATAAATAATATCAAAATATAATACGATTTATAACTAAATAAAAAAAATAAATTAAATTAACCTAATCTAGTTTATAAGAATCATTTAACATTAAATAACACTATGACTGGTTATAATAAAATTACTGACTAAGTTACTTGTCACTCAAAACCTGCTATGTTACTAATTTAAAATTTAATTAATATGACACTTATAACATTTGTATCTATTAAATTAAATTAATTATGTTCTAAAAAATTAATTTCTTACAGTTAATTAACTGCAGTCACTCTCCAGTATTCCTACTATCTGTATCAGATACACCAAGCTACTAATTTACTTTTCCGCAGCATGCCAAACTTACAGAGCTACTATGTCACTTAACCTAAAATTGTTTTTTCCATTCATTTAAACTTATTACTTTATAAATATAACGCTAAGAAAACGTGTTCTAAGGTAAAATCCTACAACTATATAAACTAATATCTTAAATATCTAGTTTAATCTCTTAACTTGTTTACTTCTTTACACTGCACAATATTATTTACACTGCCCACCTTGAATTTTCAAGTCGTAATTACTTAAAAACTATTAAATGTCACAATCTCTACACTTGTGTGATTGTCTGTTGAAACACTTTTGTGCACAAATCATCGCAAATAAATCTGTATATCAACTGATATAGCCAAAATTGCAAGTAGTGACAAAATGGTGGCTACCTTCCAGCACTGAATCTTGCTTCCCAGTTACAATTTGTAGTTAGCACTAAGTGATTCACATCTGTTTATGGGCCTCTAGAAATTTATTGGTGGCCAGAGTTTAATTGTTATGAGGAGACAAAGTATGCCATTCAGAAATATTTTATGTCACAGTAGAGGAATTCTATTAACAGGATGTCTTCAAATTACTTTTGAGATATGCTAGTGCCTTAATTTGCGTGGTGATTATGTTGAAATATAGATTAAGATAATCAGAACTTATTTTCTGGGCACATCTTGTATCTGTAAGATTGAGTAATTTGATTGCTAGATTGAATAGGCTTTCAGTTAAATTACTAAGTTTTTAGAATTTTTTTTCTGATATCTATTTTATGTTAAAAATACTAGCCATCTACATCACAAGGCTATTAATGAATAACCTTGTGTTGTAGATGTACTGTGTCAAAAATAGGAAATATCTATTATTATTGGTTTTGTATTTAAGTTACATTCTTGGCTATTTGAAAAAGGTAATACAGTTGAGTGTCAGTCATCCAGATTGATCTTTGCAAGGTTGAATCCAGATGATCAGATTTGGCCTTACAAAGGTCATTCTGGATGATCAGAAATCCAGATAATTGGAAAATTAAACAGAGGTTTATTATATGTACTGGACATATCATTCTAATGTACAATGGGTATTGCGCTTAATAAAAAAAAAGAAAATGCTAAAAAATAAATGTATATCTGTGAAATTTAAAAGATACTCAGGATATACAGTATGTGCACTATAATAAAAAACAGATAAAGTTACAAAAAATCCATTGAATAGAAATTTTCAAAAAAAATAATTAGAATCAGCAAAAAATATCCAAAAGAAATTAAGCATTACTACCCCATTTTGTTTTAATAAAAAAAAGTTATTTCAAAAATTGCTTCAGAAAAACTTATGAGATAAAACTATAAAAAGATATTGAAGAGAAATTGAGTTAAGTTACTGGGTTTTATAAAAAGCATAATTTAAAAATCTGAAAAAAAAAATTGTAGCACATTAAATAGAATAAAAATGACAGTCAATAATCAGAACTTACCCTTAAAAATTCAATTTTTTTCTTAAAAAAAAAGTTTGCAACCTGTATTTGTTTTATGTTGATCTCTGCTTATAAGCTACAATATCACAAAAAGTTTTTAAATAAAACATCTGTGTAGAATCTGTATTATGTGTACTTATCACATTTTTTACATGATGTCAGACAAGCGAGTGGTCGGTCGCATATTAACCGCTATCCTGGTTGCTAGCTCTCAATCCAATTAAATAGATATTTGTCATTAATTATTGTCAATATATCATACTTTTTTGTAACAATGTGTTTATTTTCTTCATAATCTTATAGTTGCAAACCTGGAGGGATCGTAATAAGCGTTTTTCGCCCTCAAAAAGAAAAAAAAAAAAAAATCACTTTATATTGTTAGTTAAATTATCTCTAGTTATATTCGTTGTGTTTAGTTAATAGTTAATTACTAACGTAAATTACCTTAATAATCTAAATTACTAAGTTATATTGTTAATAACATTTTCTATTAGTATGTTTCTTGTCTCTTCCAAGTCCTGCTTCTTGCCTTTTTCCATATAAACTCTAGCTATAACCTACTCTTGCAATTCGTTCTCAACTCATACTGTTTTCATATTCCTAAATTAACATATTCTTTTCTCAAGATTTTTGTCACTTCTTTAAAGTACTCTCAGATTCTTTTATCTTATTTTTTTCTGATGCTATGTTTTTTCCTGGTTTAATTTATTGAGGAACTTGATGTACTTCTAAAGTATTTATTGATTTTCTTCTTTTTTTTTACATCAAATTGATTGTTTTTGTTAAGCCATTTAGAGTAGTGTGGTGACAAAATTTAAAATAATATGTATAAAATTGTTAATTGGCTTTGTGCTGTACTATTCTAAAAAACTATGATATTAATTTATTTTACAGCTAAAAAAAGAATATCAATCTGCAAACAAAGATAGAGAAGCTGCAGTTGTAAGATATGCTTGTGGTGAAATGGAACTAATGAACCAAAAGAAGGAACGAGAAGTTCTTGAAAAGAAATTAAAAGATTTTGTTAAAGAAAAAGAATTATTAATAAATAAACTCAAAACTTTGACTAGTGATAAAACACGTGTTTGTCACATGCTTGATAATAAGGTAATATATACATTTTTCATTAAATTGTTTATAAATAATTGTTCACATATATCATTACTTTTGTGGTGTTTTTTTTTTTTTTTATAGTACCAAAGAAGATCTGATTAGATACATATAATTTATAAAGAAAATTATTTACTCTTACCTGGATTCAAAATTAGAACCTCTGATTAATTAAAAGATATCTGTACTTTGCCATAGATGGCAAAATACTTACATGGTAAATGTAACTAGTTTATAATTTTTTTTTAATAGGTAATTCTTTTGCTTGTATAAATCAAAATTTATGCTGTTTAATTGATTTTTAAATTTATGAAATGCAATTATTTAAAGGATTTTTAAAAGCTTAATCAATACACAGTGTTTGTGACAAGCTGCTGGATAAATGTTTAAAATAACTATTTAAGATGTTTCTTTTTTTATATCAGATGTAATGTTACACAGTCCTCTTTGGGTAAATTCTATTCATTAATGGATGATGGTGATATTATTATTGTGTAATTCCTCACCAAATTATGATTATTGGGTTCATAGATTGCATTCTAAATGTTATTAACATTATGGATATCATTCATCCCTTTATCTTTTCTTCTTTTAGAAACATTATTAATTAATATTTTTAAAACAGGAGAAAGTATGTTCTATTAACAATACAAATTTTTAAGGCATTGAATAGTTTTGTTTAAAAAATTAATGTAAATTGAAAATTAATTTTACATTATTCAAAAACTAATACCAAACCCATAATTCATTTACAAGATTATCTTAATCTCTTAAATGGCCATAAATGCGCAGCATTTTATAAAACTTTCTTAAATACAATAAAAAATTCTTATAAGTATAATTATCTACTACCAGCAATATTGCTAATCAGTTTTATGATTAAAAATTAATAGTTTTTGTTTATGATGTTGCTGGGTTCACATATATTTAAAATGTATATTATTAAAGAATACATATATTATATTTATACAAATATTATTGAAGAATTTTTTTTTTATTACATACTACAGATGTGAGTGAGTTTGTAGTGGTATCTTCTTTCTCATCAGATGATTTATAACATAATTTAATGTAATTGTGAGAGCTATAGCTAGTAAATTATCTTACTGTCAAGTGTAAATAAGTGTTAAAAAAATTTTTTTTTTTTTTTACTGTGAGTTACGAAAGAATGCATTTACGCACTCCCCACGGGGTCATCATGGGATTGTGTTGGACTCCGAACCAGGGACGCTATCCGCCCCCAGCTAGCCAAACTCAGCGAACTAAGAAGCCTGGCTGAGCGACTAAGCAGACTCCACAGCCTGCCCCCTATCGACTAAACCTCCCTCACAGCTCTTCTCCGCCCCGAGACGACCAGCAATTAAGCACAATGCAGTCTCGAAGGGACGTGTCCGACGAATTTCAGAACTTCACTCCTGAAGAGGAGAAGCAAGTATACAGTTCTTTACAGAAGTGCATACCTACGTTCTCCCAGTGGTCCACCACTCCTGCCATCCCTGTGAACAAAGAAAAAAAAGAACATCCATACTACCATCCATGCACACATTCACACCCTGTTGTATGAGTAGATGTGTGTGTGTACATGTTCATGCCCAAGGAGAACAGGAGTTCCCGTGCGTCATCATCACCACCCATCCTTATAGCAAGGACAAGTGGTGACTCAGCAGGAGGCTAACCTTCTCCCTGGCTCCACCATGTTCGTAACTATGTGAGTAACCCACGACCTCATCATAGAGGGAAAGGAGTCCCCGTGCCTCCTCACTACACCCTATTTCCATACATGGGAAACAAAGTGCAGCTCAGCAGAGGGCTGTCCCCCCTCATGACCAACTGCCATCCCATTCGCTATCCTCCTCTTCTTTTACCTGAATCACAGCAGTCAAATACTGCTGAACCTTCTCCCAGCCTGCGAAATCCCGGAGCATGGTCTTCATAAAATATTCTGGAGAAGATTTTGTCACTTCCCACTTCTGCTTCACTTCCGTCAAAACAAGTGTGCAAAGTTAAATAGAATAAACTTAGTTTACTGCTAGGAAAGTTTAACAAAATGCAATGTGTTTGGAAAACTGCTGTGCAGTATGCATTACAATTATATGGTCCATTCGGTTATTTTGGTGATAGGTTGGTTGCTTTGTGGGTTCATTGGGCATTGCTCAGCAATAAATCAATACATCAGTTGTTGAGTTGTGATTAACATGCTTTGTTTTGTGTTGCATCGCTTGTTGGAATTAACAGTTGTGAGGAACATAGTAGTTCTTATGTAGAGGAATGCATTCTCTCAGACATGTTTTTCATGACGTGACAAGTATACTTATTTATTAAAGGACAAGTTTTCTGTAACATTTCCAAATACACCTGTTCCTCGCTACAGTGCAGTTTGAAATCTTATAAAAAAATTTCAGGCATAAGCCATGTTGAAGACCCTAACAAAAAATGGAAGACCACCTAAATTAAACGAAGAGAAGCTGCTTGATATTTTGGACATTATGGCCAGAAGTCTATCAAACTCAGTGCATAAGTTAGCACAGCAAGCTGTAAGAAAAGACTGAAACTTTCCTCTACAAAGTAATGTCTATTTAAGAAATGAAACTTGAAGGTCATGCCAAAAAACTAAGGTATTGTCAATGTTTTAAACATTTTATTAACCAAAATTCAATAGGTATCCTCGACATTTTTTTTTTTGTGTGGTTTCATCTGGGAGGGTATATGAATTCTCAAAATATATGACTGTAATTAACAAATAACCTCCATGAATTACATGAACAATCTTTATATAAAGCAAAAATTGGAGTCTGGGTTGCTGTGAGTAGAATGTACCTTGTGGGTCCAATCTTTTTTGAAAATGCAGTTAATAGTGATTATTACTCTGCTGTTTTAACAAACTTCATTATCATAACAGAAGTGGAAATCAATCATTGAGGTGGTATCAATCATGGTTGGTTCCAACAAAATGCCACCACAGTGCACATAACTAACCTAGCTTAGCTGTGTTTTACAAAAGTGTGTTTCTTTTTATAGAATGTCTTTGGTGAACAAATAATTTTGAGGGGTTTGTGGTCTACACAGTCACCCAGTCTCACTCCCTTAGGTTACTTTGTAGGGGGGACAGCAAAAGAAGCAGAGTATTGCAACAGACCATGCACGATTGTCAAAATAAAAACTGCAATAATGGCATATGTACAAGATATTCCAGGACATTTGTTGGTTAGTGTTTGAAAATAAATTTAAATGTGTACAGTCTTGTATTTTTGTTGGAATAAGTCATTTTCAAGCTCCTTTTATAAACTATTCCAGTTATTGTAATGCCCATTTCTATGAAATAAAGATACAAAGTAATAATTAAGAAAGTTTTGTCGTTACATTTTCATAATTCCAGTACACAGCAGCTTTCCGAATGCACTGTAGTATATTATATTAGTATTTTGAATCATTAAGTTTGCAATTTATTATCAATCATAATATATAATAGTTTATGTAGTCAATTATTTTGTTGATACATTTGCTAATTTCAAGGAAATTAGAATTTGCATACAGCTTAAAAACATCTTAGTTAGATGAAATGTGATTTTGATACATCTCTCTGTTGTCTTTGTAGGATTGAATTGCCAACAAACTGAATGTATGTTGAATTTTTTTCATTTATTTATTATTTGAAAAAAATAACCTTTTTAATAATTTTTTTTTTGTGTAGTGTACAGAACTATCTGTTTCTCAGAAAGAAATTGACAATATGAAAGAAGAAATAAATTCAAGAGATATTAAAATAAAGTGGTTGCAGAATAAATTGAAGACTGAAACTGATACTCGTAAGGTATTAACCTATAATTATTTTATTTGTTTAATCATTTAAGTACTGTTGTCAATAATTTTTTTAATGAATTCAATTCAAAGAAGTGACAGTACTAATCATTTCTTTTTTTCATAATTATGGGGAATGGTACTTCATTGACACTTTGAAAATAATGGTATAAATTTATAAATTTTGTTTACTGGCGTATGAAAAACATTTTTATCAAACATTTTTGTTAAAAAAGAAAGAAGTACATATAGTAGTATGGTTACTGAAATAAATTTAAAGAATGTTTACTTTTATAAAATTGATTATTCTTAAAAACATTTAATTTAAAAAAGTTTTAATTAAAATCTAAGATAACCATTTTGATTGTTATAGAATCATTGTCATCGACATATAGTAGAAAATATATGTATAAAAAACAAGGAAATAAAGAAATGTTCGACTGGGTTTAAATTTTAAGTAAAAGGTTTTTAAATGGCTTATGATCATGATCTTGTTTATGCTTATTTTTATTAACCCTCGAAGCGGTAAGTGTCGATTAAATTGACTTATGGCTTATAAATTGCAACTGTAGATTTTTCCGAAAGATGATCCCCCTCGTGTTTTGAATTAACATAGCCAATCTTCTTAACTGTACTATCATTTTAAACATAAAATTCCCTTCTTTCTCATAGTATACTTTATTTCTGCTGGGAATGCTTTACTTATTTTCTACAGCAACAAAAATCGAGATAACATTTGTGTGTTACAATCGTTGTTTACATTACTCTGTTGTGTTGGCAGTTCATTCTTGTGTTCATGTTTAAAGTATTTTGTTTATTGTTAGTTATAGGTAAGAATTTGTGATAAAAAAAGTCTCATAAAAGTACATTATGTCATCCGTGTATTATAAACAAGAGTTATGTTTTGAACAAAACATAGGTAAACTCTGCAGCGGTCATTCATAACTTGTAATATTGTGTTGTCTGATTTTCACCTATTTTAGTTTTTCTTTACCATTTTTAGTGTTTGAATTCTGAATTCATATATCATATATATATATATATATATATAAACAAAATTCTGATCAAATCATGTTAAGAGAAAAATTTATAGTTTCAATAATTGAGTCACTTTGCATGAAACCTGATGGACTCTCCACTTCCAGTATTATCATTTGAACATGTTGTAACCTAAGAGGACAGGAAAGGACGTGTGTAGTTTGTGGCCACACGAAAAAGCAGGAAAGATCTTACTGGTGTCCAGGATGTAATTTGAAATGTATATAAATTGCCGGTCACAACTCTACCACTATTATAAACCAGATCCAAGGAAAATCATAAAAATCAAAATTATTCTTACAAAGTGGGCTTTGATGTGTAAATAGTATTGTAATTATTATTTAGAGTTGAGGTTAGGAAATACTGTGTAAGTAATTAGACTTATGATAAAATAAATTTTTTCTGTGAGAAGGAACTAGCCATTTTCAGCGAGTACTCTTACATTATACTTTTTTTATATTTTCATTTCTACTGTATACAAAATAATGAAACAAAAAATGTTTTTCTTAGAATGAAATGTTCTATTATATTTATATCTCAGAATAAATTAAACTTTTGGCTGTAAAGAAACAGATTTTCTTCTTTGAGATTATTATATTCCTCATTTTTTGTTTTACTAAATTATTACATTACATTATTGATAAAAAATATTCTTTGAGATTTTCTGTTTAATTTGGTATATAATAGGCCTGATTAGGGTAAATATTATTAAAATGCCATAAGTTTGGGAAAAAGACATATATTGTGCAAAATTACTTGACATTTTAGAAGTGATGTATTTACTGCTTCTAGGGTTAATATATAAGATGAAGATAAAATTAAGCTTTGGAGTAAATAGAAAAACTAGTAAAGCTATAAAGGAAATAGCTCATTCAAACTCAAAATTAAGTGATTGTAAGATAAATCACAAAAGATTTATGAGCTATAAGAAATATTAAAAAATTAGATAGCTCATTCAAACTCAAAATTAAATGATTGTAAGATAAATCACAAAAGATTTATGTTTATGGCAGAATCTTGACTAATAGAAATTAGGTTGAGTTTTATTTAAATATCCAGGCTTTGTTAGTTTAGTATAAATGAGTGTATAAAAAAAATAAAAAAATAATAAGGTGTTTATTTCTCATCATTTTATAATAATAATAATATAAATAATTTTGGACATTATCATTTTTTTTAAGTTTACTAAACTTTTATAATTGAAGCCTGTTTATGAATGATTACTTAATGACTTCTTTTTTTTTTTTAGATTTTTTCTCTGTCACTGAAAATATGCATTAAAAAATTTATTCCATTGTAAAAGTAACTGCATCTGTGTTAGACATCTTCTATTAGAATTGCTGCTGAGTATTTATTTTCCAGTTGGTACTGTATGGTACACAATTCTGATGATAGATAAAGATTTCTTCAAGGAAGCCTGAACCTGTTCTCTGATGGCAATGTAACTTCTGAAGAAAAAGAAATTTGTTCCAATTTATATCTGAGCAGGTCTATACAAAATTGTTAATCTGTAATGTTATTCTTGTCCTGGATGCTGTATGCCCTTAACAGGTTCATAGCAGAACATTTTTTTTTTAATTTCTTTTTTCCTTATGATGACCCGACAGGTGTTAGCCAAGTTTAAGAAACAAATTTTTTTTGTGGTTCAATCCCCTACCTTGCTTCATTTTACCTGCCAGTAATTTTTAAAATCTTCCCCTACACTAGATATAAAGAATATCACTTGGGGGGGGGGGGGGGTTGTAGATGTTCGCCAAACTTCAGGAACTAATTCAGGAAATCAGCATAAACATATAACTTCATATAGATTAATGCCCTATTTGCTTTATTTTCTGTCTTGCTGTTTTGTGTTATTTTTAATTAAAAATTATATGTTAAGAATGGATTGAGATATTTCAATGAAATTTGGTGTATATTTACCCCTAAATAACTTCTACAAAAAAATTAAAAATAAGTTTGAAAATTTTACCTTGGAAATTCCAAAATGACAACTATTACAATTTTTGATAATTAATATCTTTGTTAATATTAGTAGATATATTAAACCTTTTCTAGTGAACAAAATGGTATTTCATCTATTAAAATCAAACAGCTGCAAATAGCAGCTGTTTGAATAAACAGCTGCAATAAAATTGAAATTGTTTAAATGGAATGCAAAAATTATGTGTGAAAACAGGGATAAAGTTGTCAGAGTGGTAATTTCCAGTCTGCACCTCCTACAAATAAGTGGGTAATGTGGTACTTGATTTCATATTTATTAGTTTTCTTCTAATATCCTTAAATTAATTTTATTTAAATACATAAGACTTAATTCAAATATTTCCTTATAAGGAAAATGTAAAATGGGTTGTTAATTTTTAGATGAGGTAAACCAGCTAGCTGTAATCGGTACCAGCTATTTGTTGCCAGAAAGTCTAGGAATACTTTGTAAGAAGTGATTTTTGTGATTGCCTCTAAATTTGTTTTATAACATTATTTCTATTATCATTTCCTGCTTTTGTTCATAATTTATTTGATTAATTTTAAGTAAACATAATAGTAACATTTAAAAACCCTATGGTGTTCTTGAAATAAAGATCTATTAAGGGCGAAGCTGGGAAAGTGATGCAACCTTTTGCTGGCTTTTTATAACTGGCTTCAGACAGAAAGGTTTCTTTGATTTCTTAGTAACTGCCTTGTAAGTTCTTATTTCTTATATCATAGATCCATTTAGTACTGTTTTCAATGAAATTAATGTATAAAAAAAAATGATTGTTCTGTAGTAATAGTAGACTGTAAAATTATTATTAATTGTAATTTGTTTTTAATATGCTGATTCCTACCGCATGCTGGGGTACAAATGATATGACACGTTGATTGACACATTGAATGACATTTTAATAACTAAAAAAATATTAATTTACTTAATATAATAAAATTGATTACAATTATTGAAAATGGACTAAACTTTGCACACACACACAACTCATGAACTCCACTCAACTCTCTGCACTCATCTGCTCTGGTCTTTACCACCAACATAAAGCCCTAACCTAAACTATCTCCCATTTCCATGCATTCACTCTCCCACCACACATTGACATACATATACAAACGCATCACCTCAACAATTATGAAATTGTTTTTCAATTATTTGCATTCTTTTTATTACTTTCCACACCAAAATGGAATTTTAATGTACATTTTATATCAAAATTAAACCATTTTTGGGAAATCTAAATGCAGAGATTAACACTTTAATTTTCCCATCTAGCTTTGTATCAGAGCTATAGAAGGTAAAGTATGGAAACCAGTCATTTTGAGCATATGCGGTTTTCACTTTACGTTTTGACACCTAAGGAATCCAGAAAACCAGATGGAAATTTTTTGAATGTATGTATATGTGGTTGTGTGTGTTCAGTGTAAGATGTCACACCGTAAATTATCTTATATCTATCTCCAGAACTACTCAACTAATTTTGATAAACCTTGGCAGATTACTTCTGTATAGGGGCATCATTATTGAATTAAATAAACAAAAAAAGTATTAAATTTAAATTAAACTATAAATATTTTAAATTAAGTTGTGTGCGTGCATGTGTCAGAGAAAATCTATGTGGCGGAAAAGTACTACAACTGTGTTGTCAGCTTTTTTTTTTCATTGCTACACTGTTACTACATTATGAAAGTTTACTGAGATAGTTACACAGTTTGCTATTTTTTTCATTGTAAAACTCATTACTTTTTAAGTTATTGAAAAAGATTTAAATTTATTAAGTTGTCATTGTTTATATTTTTTTTAGGGTATGGTTATGATGTTTACTGCGTAAAGTGTTAATTTTTGCTTGTGTCCCTTAGTAACCAGATTATTGCAATTTTTTCTGTGCATTGCGGTTTCATTAAATTATTGTTTTACTGAGTAAATCGTAATTATCATTTTTGTTACAATACTGACTTGTTATAAATACATTATCATAACTCATAATTAATACACAATTTTTGTTGGAATAAAAATGAGGTTAGAATTATTAATTCACATATCCAGTGACTTGATCAAGTACTTACTTGAATGTGAAATCTAATAAAATATGGTTGTTGAATTTTTATTGTAACCTTTAACATTTTCTATATTTTGTGGTCAAATATTGTTACAATCATTTAGATTAAGGTAGAATGGTTTGTCTATGTATAGTTAACTGATCACCATTTTCAGAGCACACATTTATTAAATTTATATTTCACTTATAGGTCAGTCGAATTATTTTTAAAAAATCCTTCATGTTGATAAATGTTATGAGATTTTCCAAATGATTTTGAAAACCAGGTTTAAAATGTTAACTTCAATATCAGTATGAAACTGATTTTGGTTTGTTTATACTATGTTGTGTGGACAGGCAGTTTGTTTATCAGTCTGTCCATGTAATTTCAGAAGCTACTGAATTAATTTGAAAAATTACTTCATTTTTTTTTTTTAAAAGCTTACTTCCTGAGTTGATATAGCTGTTTTAGGGATTACCTCTTCGTACTTATACTCGTTTATTCCTTTTCTGATGCTACAAGATATGATAAATAATACATAGATAAGAAATAAGGCCTGGCAACCAGACTGGAAGTTTTAAGATCTGATTTTTTTTTTTTGTGCAGGAATGTGGATCATCCCTCTTCCTGGGACTCGCACAGATAACATCGGAAAATTTGAACTCCTGTTATATTTGAAAATGTTTTATGTTTAGGGACCAATTACACACTTTGTGTCCTAAAGTTTCAGTGGCAATCAGTCTTCCCTAGCCCCCTTCAGTTTTGAAAAAGTAATATTCAGATCAATCTTTTTAAAAAGATTATTCTGGTCTGGGGGCCAAAAAGAAAAACTAAATTGTGTTTAGTATCTTTATATTTTTTGATGCCCTAAATAATTTGTCTATGTAAACTTAACAAACAAAATTAATGAGTTTTTTTTTTTTATAATTATTCTTTTTCAAATATATTGTATGAGGGAGTAGCAAGAATCTATTATTTTGAAATTTTCAGGCCTCTTCACTCCCAGGTGTACTAGTCTTCTTTTAACTGCCCTCAAGAAAACTGAAATACTGTGACATTCAATTGAATGTATTAATTAGGACTGAATTTAACATATTTATCCTTCATTTTAGGAACTAGAAACAAAAGTTGAGCAACTGAACAGTAAAGTACAAGAAGTTGTTCAAGAAGCTGAAAAAGTAAAACATGATGCTCAAGAATCCATTAAACAGTTTCAGGAATCTGAAGACAATAAAGCTTATACTTTAGGTGTGTATAATTTTATCTTATTTATATTTGTACCTACTTTCTTGGAGATAGATATTTTTTTCATCTGTTTACATTGTTTTTATTTTACTAAAATTAATTTTAATTGTAAAATTTTTTTCTTTATGAGGGATAAATAATTTTGCTGTCTTTTGTTCTTTTAGGTCAGCAGTTGAAAGAAGAACAAGTAAAACTGATGCTTATTCAACATGAGCAGGATGAAAATGAACATGCTAGAAAGCTATTACAACATGAATTAGATGTTTGTCGTGTTAAATTACAGGCCTCTACTGAAGAAAGTAATAGCCTTGCATCTAGGGTAATAATAGCATCTTTTTTACCTCCCTCAATTCAGTTGATGTACTCACTGATATATTGTAGATTTTGAATTGAATTTCCAGTTTAGGCTGGGTTTTTTTTTTAATCCGCTATTTAGTCATTATTTTTTTTGTTGATTACTAAAAATTCTAGTTTGAATTCTGTGTAATATTGTAGATTAGATTTCTACTTAATAAACATAATATTGGTTGTAAGCACTTAACCAAGGTAAATCAATCTTTTTTTCTATTATGCAGCCTATAGTGTATTTATATGTTTTACATTTATCTCATGGTAACTCGCATTAAGTAAAGTTGCACTTGAACTCATGCAGTGAGATTTTTTGTTATATGAATGCAAAAAGGTTTCTTCATTTGTGTACACATTTTGATTTTTTAATTGTTTTTATTTACTCTTTATTATTGTTATTCATTTACTCAGTAACATGAAATTAAAATTAATGATTATTTATGTTATCAAGTTTAGCGATTTATATTAAGTGTTGTTTATTTATAAACAGTGATAATGTGGTTAATGACTATAAAAAGTATACTTATAAAATATACACATAAAATAAATGAAAATATGGAATATGAAAATGGAATTAAAATAAATGAATTTAAAAATATCTTTTCACCCATTTTACTCATTTATTTTGACTTCCAACATAATAATTCAGTTTTCTTCAGTGATCTACAAAGCATATAGAATTAATAAAAAGTAAAACAGTAAATAAATCAATACAATTTTTCATAGATTTGCCACAAAACCTCTTCATTTGTAACTTTATCATCCCATCTGATTTTTAACATTCTCCAAGAAATTGACATTCAATTAACAAATTGACCAATATTAACAAATGTTGCAAAGTTAACATATCACAGATTTATATTAATCATTGTTAATGAATTATATCACACGTTAAGGAGAAAATTAACTCTTCTTCTTACATCTGAAAGTTTTTAATTTTTTATGTTTGTTAATTTTGAGCAGTGATCACATGAATGTATGTAAAAGAATTGAAAGGAGTATTGTATGCTTAACATTCTACTGCGAGGATGTTTTACTTTATAAGATAGTATGTTTATCTTGAATATATTGATTTATAACATTTTTATTACACTTTATTATTTATTTTATTAAATAAACTGTTTTAAAATAATTTTTTTGGTTTTTTTAAAAAAAAATTGCTTTTCTGAAAAAATTGGTGAATTTTGTTAGTTTGCAAGAGTCCGTGTGAAAATTAATTCTAGAAAATTGTTTTAATTAGTAATTAGATTTTTATAATATAATATAGTGTTTAATAATGTATGTCTGTTAAAAATAGATATACATAATATGACATTATTTATTTTATTTATATCTTTTGGTTCCCCAATTATTATTATTATTAAAAAAAAATATAGTTAATAAAAAAGAAGTTAAAAAAAATGTGTGAAGTAATCATCTTGGTAGATAACAATGAAAATTTTATTCTTGTAGAATGTTTTATAAACTTTTTTTTAGTATTTGGTCTTTTGGTTGATATTTAAGAGGTCTGTTAATGTCTCTGCGACAAATTTTCTTAACTGTACCTAGTTCAAGCCCTGTCTAATTATGAAGTATCTGCAGCACCTATTTT
>JAAAKQ030059922.1:23792-34803 GCA_010016005.3 Zanna intricata
TCAAAATATCAGGAAGACTTCAGGATAGCTTTTCTTGAATCGCAGATACCTAATAAATCAACAGATTTTATACATAGAAACTGGAAGTGTGGATGAATGTAAACGGTCCAACCAACATATGATACTAAGTAATGTGTCTTGGAAAGTATCTGCGTATCCTTGCTACATTCTCCAAGAAAGTCAATATGAAAACTGTATCAGCAAACTGGGATGTTTTACAGAAATGTTCACAGAGCCACAAAAAAGCTGAAACTGCATCTATAACGCACCGTTTTGTTGTGCATGAGCTTCGAGAACCAGAAGAACAGGGAAAAAGACCGCATTATTGTAAATGGTCTTTGTGTTTTATTCAGGTGTTGAAGTGTTGAATTATGTTTCCTATTTTGATGAAGCATGGTTTTACTTAAGTATATGTGTAAATAGCCAGATACAACAGATACTGGAGGTCAAAAGACCCTCACATTTTCCAGTATGTTGTGCAATTTTTCCAAAAAGAATTGTTGGCCTAATCTTTTTCATGGGAACAATAATAGGTGAATGTTACCAAAACATCATCATACAGTTTGTGGCACTATTAAAGAGTGATTAAAGGAGACCACTGGCTGTTGTAATACGGTGCAACGACGCACACAGTGAATAGGATAATAATAATGTTACGTGAATTCTTTGGGGAACACATCACTTCTTATGGACTGTGGTCACTTAGATTGGCAGATTTAACTCCCTCCTGACTTCTTTCTTTGGGGACATGTAAAGGATAATGCCTATAAAAACAACTCTCACACAATTGACCAACTGTAGCAGAAAATCTAAGACAAAATATCCCGCATAAGTGCAGCGACCATCTGAAAAGTAGCAACTAATATGAAGAAATATGTTGAGGCACGTGTAACAGCAGATTGAGGACATTTCCAGCATCTACTCTGAGAAAAATAAATAAATATAAATATCTTTTGTTCACCTATAAAATACAGTAAACTATGTTAATTAAGATTTTTTATGAATATTAATTATTGGATTGCGTATCTTTTGGCTCACTTTGTATATTTTATCTGTTTATTATTTTTATCTGATTACACCAGGTGGATTGGTTTGTGTGGTGTATTTGTTTGAAGATTGACAATTTTTTTTTGGGTCCCATCATCCAGAAAGACATCCAGATTAAATCAGTTTAGTTTTATTTCATGTTTTGTATTCATCACCAGATTTTTATTGGCTTAAACCTTATTTAAGTCATGACCGTTAATCCAAACCTTTACTTTTATATTGTATATGTATAATATTCATTTATTTATGAACTGGCCAATTATGAAAAAAATTGCCAATTTTTTTTATCTCATTGTATAAAGAGTTGCTATGTATTGACTATTCACCACTCTATTATTTCAAGATAATAAAGATTACCCACAAGACTTTTACTTTCCTGGCTAAAGTTCTAACATCCTCAGTCATGAGGTGCTGGGATCCTGGTATTATCAGATATATTAAACAGTATTTAATCAAATATTTAAATAATGACTGACTTTGCAGGATCTCAAGAAATAACTTTCATGGTAAAATTAAGGTGACATATGTCCTATCTCAACATTCTGAACTAGGTGGTTTACATTAATAGAATTTAAAAAATAATTTAACAGTCCAGAGGAATAATATGAATCTTAAAAAGATGAATATCAGTAAAGTAATATATACATATATATTTTTGATTCTCTCAAACAAGATATTTTTAAAAACCCCCTTCCCCAACAGGATGCTTAGAAGTTGTTGGTCAAACTTAAGGGAGTGATGCAGAAATCAAAGCAAACAAAAAAAGTTCATATGAACAAATTCCCTTTCTCACATTATTTTCCTCTAACCGGTATTTTTTTTTCTCCCTTAAGCAGTTGCTACAGCTACTCAGTGTCCTGGGAATATTAGCCAAACTTTAAAGGTTTGATTCTGGGCATCAAAATAAACAAAAAATTTCTTGTAGATAAATGCTTTTCTTGCTTTATTTCCCCTCTGTTCGCCATTACGTGTTTCATCAATAAAAACCTATATCTTTAGAACAGATTGCGATATTTTAATGAAATTTGGTACGTATATATATTCAGTTATAACTTTATGAGATAAATAAGTTTGAAAATTCTATCTGTTTAATTCCAAAACGGAAACCATTCAACATTTCTAATCATTACCAACTTTGTAAATATTAGTTTTATTAAATAATGATTTACTAAATAAATTGTTAAACCTTTTATTGTGATCAAAATTGCACATCATTTGTTCAATTGATTGATAAACAGCTGCAAGATGACTGAAGTTTTTAAAGTGAAATGTGAAAATTATGTATGAAAACGGTCATACTTTGGTACAATTTCTAGACTGTACTTCTATGGACAACAGGTAATATGATACCTTATTTCACATTTAGTAGTTTTCTTTTAAAAACATTGAAGTAATTTTTAATTTATTTTTCTTATTAATCCTTTAAATAAAAACAGTTGTAAGGGAAAATCTTGAACTCAAATGAGAAACCAATTTTTGAAATACAGATTTAATTTCTCACTACTATGAAAGTATACAATCTCCATTGCCAGTTTTATTTTTAGTAGAGATTCATAACTTTTGACTTTAATCAGATTACTTATAAATTTGTACTATTAAAAAGTAATTAATTTTTATTAATATGCAAATGTACATACTATTTGAAGTTATAAAAATCATTAAAAAGTTAATAAGTCAAACTACTATATCAGTTTGGTAAAAGAATAGCGATTGTTAGTTTTAGGTGTAAACAAAGTGGTTAATGATCTAAAGTGGTTTAAAATGTTAGCATCATATGGAACAGTCAAGTTGGCCCTATAAAAACAAACATTGATGAGTGCCAATGTTAAACATTCTTGTAAATGTTGCTTATTGTTAGTAAATTCTAAGCATAGTCAATGCTGTATTTTGTAAATAGATTTATTAGGCAACAAGTAGAGTTATAAGTATGTATAATTCTTTTATATATACTTAATTCAAACAAAGAGATCTAAACTTTTCAATTAAATATTGATATTTAATGAAATACTATAGTTAATAAAGATTGTACTCTTAATAAAGATTGTACAAATGTAAGTAGTTAATAGTTTATATTGTTGGATTTTTTTTTTTGGTGATTATTTTACTTATTTTTATGTGTTATCATTTTTTTAAGTGTTTGGCACAGTTAACTTTTTAATGCTTACGTAGTTAATTTGATAGTTGCATTTATTTAATTGTGGGTAAAATAATACCATTCTTGTGTAAGTTCCATTAGTTTTTATTGTATTTTAATAATTATTAAATACACACTTATTCTCATTTTTTTTTTCACTTTTTTTGGGTCTTCCAGTCATCTGACTGGTGGTTTGATGTTGCTGTCTCTTCCTTTCTGGGCTGTGTTAAAAAAGTAAAAGGAATGAGGAAAGATGTTTTCAGTTAGACGTTACTCAAAGTCTAAACCAAAAAAACTACAAGTTTGTTGTTTAGACTGTATCAACTGTTAGCTAGTTTATATTCTCAAAAAATGCTGAAATGGGTACTGCTCCCTTTCAGGAATCATTTATTGACGATAAAAATATAATTTTTTGTTAATTCTATAGTTATATATCTGAAATTACTAAATTCCCTTTGATTATGCTGATTTCACAACATTGGTTTATTTCAAGGAGTAACACCTTAAAAATGAAACGCTATGAAATAAGGTTGAAATGCCAACATTCAAAGCCACATTTTTTATTATTGGTCCCCAGAGATTTCTGAAGTTAAATCCTTTGTAACTTTATATATTTTTTGGCATAGGGTTTAGACATGATTCCTTAGCAAAAATTGTTATCTACTTAATAATGTTCCTCTGTACTTTTCATTGTACTATGCTTTCTTATTTTTATATTTTTCTTTCATTCTTTCTTATTTTTTATTCTCATTCTTTTTCTTGGAAGGTTAAGTCTTCATTGAAATTAAGCAGTATCTGTCACTACTTTGAAATGGCCATCTAAAATTCAATAAAAATTAAGAAATTCCTCATAGTTTGAATAATAACAGTTATTACAGATAACTCAGTTTTCGTTTACATTTAAGTAATTAAATTTATCAATAAAGATTTAGGATTATTTTTATTCTGGCTAAACTTTTACAACCTGACTAACTTTTCCATAATCAGTTATTTTTAATAACTCCACTTTGCATATTTTGTAATTTTTATTTTATTAATTCATTTATTTGTCAGTTTGTTAAATCAGATAAAAAAGAGGTGGTAAGGTCTGCTCTTGACTAAACCTGTTAGTAAATAATCATACGATGTCCTGCTTACATTCATCAGTTTCTACACCTTAGTTTTTTTTATTATTTCAATAGTTAGTTAATCATAAAGTTAGTTTAAAGATCATGATCAATTTATTTCAGAAAAATATAAGTTATTTTTATATATTTCACTTAATTTATTTAAACTATGAAATATATTTTTCAGTTCTCCAATAATGGCACTAGTGAAAATAAAAAAATAAAAAAAATGAAATTTTAGTTCTTTCTGAATCGACAAGATAGTTTTTAGGAGTTTTTTAAATGTAGATTTTATTTTCCTTAAACAGACCAAATGCAGTAAACATCCTGTAAGATGAATGTTTCAACACAGAATGAAACCCAATACTTTAGGTTATGTTTTCTATTGAATAACTCTGTAAATTTTGACAAAATGCAAGTATTTTTAATTTTTAGAAAATATTTTTGACCAACCCTTGGATAGGGATAAAATCTTCAAACTTTAAATTCTTCAGATTTCCATTAAGCTTCACTGAGGAAGAGCTTTTGCATTCTTACAGGTAGTGCTGTGGGATGGTAACACACTGACATAATTTTTTCTCTTTAAATCGTGTTTGTTCAGGTAACAGTAAATAATAATTAAGGAAAGAAAATGGCTAGAGTGAGAAGATATTCTACCCACAGAAAAATTCAAGGCTCAAGAATGGTGTTGGTAGTATACGTTATTGTACAGAACCATTTTTTTTTTATTTTTAATAATATGAACACAGATTTATATAGGGAACTTTGTTAAGTGTGCAAGCTGTACATAGAAAATGTAATTTTTTTCTTTTTTTTTTTACTTGTTAATGGAATATTTTTCTCATGAAGGAAACTTATAATCAGTTTAATCAGAACTTTATAATCAGTTTAACAATCAAAATGATGCTTTCTGAAGTTTACTGTCAAGCCTGAAAACAAAACCCTGTTGAATGAATCTAAATCTCTGTTAATAATAAAATTATAATAATTTTTATAAATAATATATAATGTAAGTATTTTTCCTTTTTTTTTTAAATTGTACCTCATTCACAGTTTCTTGTTAGAATTTTTAACTATGAGTTAAAATCTGACCTTTTGGATAGATAAAATCTTGTTTTTTAAATAGGAGTTGAATCGGGAGCTGGCACAGTTGCGGCGGCGTGCTGAACTTATTGAAAATGGCAGTGGGAGCGATTCATTCTGCCAGGGTTCCCGAACTAGCTCTTGTACTTCTTTGAATGAACACTCTCCTACCATGCCTGCTCCAACTCCAGCTTCAGTTCCACATTCTGCCGGGCACCTTAATTTACAGGTTGTTAAACACGTAATTTATCAATTCCTTTTAAAAAGTATTGTACTTTTGTTTAAATTCTTGGGTGCCTAAGATAATCAAGGAAGGTTATGTGATCCTTTAAAGCCAAAAAAGAAATAATACATATATAGTTCTTTTAATTTCTTTAATTATTTGGACTTTAAGTACTTATTTGATAAATTGAATTTTAGTAATGATTTTTACCAGCTTGTTTGACTGGTGACAATCTCTAAGAAAAATTCTTTAGGCACTCATGAATTCCATTTTTATCACAGTATTGTCTATCTTTATCACAGTAATTTTTTACCTTTATTCATGTGGCTTAAAGTGCGTTAGGTATCCACCTTCATTATTTTGTTCTAAATTTGTCTTGTATTATAATAAAGCACATGTTTATATTATACGTATGGAAGGTTTTAAAATCATATTACATGAAGATTTTCTTCAGGAAGATTATTATTTCATTGGTAATTTACTTGATTGTTGTAAGTGACCTGTAATTATGTATTTAAAAAATTTTATATATATTTATATATCATGAGATTAACTACTGAATGAAAATATTATTAGTTTACAGAAGTTCAAGGAAAATTAATTATTTTGCAGACAGAAATTTCCCGTTATCCTCATGTAAAAAGCCAGATCAGCTCAATTATGTTTAGCAATATTATGCTTGTCTGAAGACTAACAAACAATAATATTAAATGCCATAAACTTCAATAATAAATCTGTTGTACTTCCTAATCTGTGTTAGATGGTTATTTGCTGTGTTTTTACAACCAATGAGCACTTAACTAACTACTTTATATCATGATTTTCTCACTTATCAAATTGTCCAATTGTAGTTTGTTCATAGACCACCACTTAATCTGTTTCTCCCATTTCTTCCCCAGAACATTTCACTCTGTTTTCTTTTCCATGTCTTCCTTTCACCGTCTGTTCACATTTTTCTTGCTCCTCTTCCTCGTCTTATAGTTGAAGTTTTTATTTTTTTAAATAAATTAAAGAGTCTTATTACAATTTTTATTTTTTTTTGCTACTGTTCCACTTATATATTCTGTAAATGCCAAACAACCTACTCTATTCAGTTCTCTCCTGTAGTATTATGTATGATAGATCATCTATTATTATAATGTTTCATACTGTATATCTTCAGATCTTTTAAAAACTATATCTGGTCACCTAAATTTTATTACTGTCTTCTTTCCTTGAAGTTTCTCATGTCCTTGAATTCACATAAGAATATTTCCTTATTAATTCATCAAAATTTGCATGTTTATACTTCATTGACATTTTCCTATTCCATATTAAACTTCTAATGCTAATAAAATTTTCTTTTCATATACATTCCACTACTTATTTCCTGACTGTTCTTTCTATCCTAGATACTTTGTACCCTAAACTCCTAATTACTTGTTATAATTTCCAATAATTATTTCCTTGTATTTATAAACTGCCCTGAGAATATTGGTCATTCCTTTTATTACCAATTTCCTATAAATTTTCAGGTGATTTCAAATAATAGTTTCTACAGTTATATGTACAACTTATCAACAATTTTTTTTAAATGTATTTTAAAAATACAATATTTTTATAGCAAAGGATTGCATCACTGCTGTTTATTACAGGCATTATTTGTGTGCTGATTGATTTTTTAAAGAAGATTAGAAAATATATGGAGTGAATTTATTAACTTCAGAAGCTTTTATACACAGCTTGTTTTTATTAAGTGTTTTAATCTGTTCATATAATATGTAATCTCTATTAATGTATTTTAACTGTAACAGAGTACACTGAAAAGAAAACTATGGCAAAATTTTGTTATAACTGTTGTAAATGCTTATTTATGAACATGCTGAAATGTAGTTAAACTATTTTTAAACTTTTCTTTCTCTTTTTGTAATCCTTAATGCTACCACAGTAACTTGGCACACAAAAATTAGTTGTTTGTATTTATATTTGTAAAGTTTTTACGTCAAATTATGTCACAATACAGAATAATGTTTGCTGAATCAGCTGGAATGATTCTTTGTGAGCCAAATGTTCATTAAAATAAGAGTTTTCTAGTCTGTATAATTCTGGAGCGTATTATCAATGTATAACTAACAAATTGGCTTCTATTCTCGTATCTCTGCATTCCCATAGTTTCCTCACTCCCAATTGTAGAGGGTTAGAGCAACTTACGAATTATTTTGTTTTTGGACAGTAATTATTTTGTTAAAAGGTACAGTTCATATTACTGTGGACATTGTGATTTTTTATTTTTTTTTGAAGCTTAATGAAGAAAGTTGCTATTTCTCACTCAGATGTCTTTTTTCATTGTTATTTTTTAAATTATTTAGGAGTAAATAAAATTTCTTATTTGCTCTTATGTGATTGTTTATTAATGTGTTTGTGGATTTCCCTCTTTCTTTTAAATTGTTGAAATCTCATATACCTCATTTCATTGAAATGTTTCAAGAATTATTGTTAAAGCTGAATTTCCTGTTAGCTATTATGTGTTTTATATGTATTTTAATAAAAAATTGTAAAATTAGTTCTGGTGCAAGTAAAAATAAGGGTACATTGCAGGTTTTGAAACTAATTTATATATGCATTAATTTAAAAAGTATTATCATCCTTTTACTAACGTTTATTTTAATAAGGTTTTAGTAAGTTTTCCGTAAAAATATTTTCTGGAAAATTTTATATCAAAGAAATGTTTGCATACTATTAAAATTATTGTTACTATTTTTTTATGGCCTTCTTTTATTTACATGAATTAAACTTTTATTTATCCAAGGTAGCTCATCAGTTATAATTTGTATCCTTTCTAATAATAATAATAATAATAATAATAATAATGTAAATGCTGAAGTTGTTACTAATTATCTTTTCTTTTTGTTGATTTTACATCTTCTGTTTTTCTATTAATATCTTTCTGGATAAAATTGTGTTATGTAAGGTTGCAGGTAGCCAATAAAACTTCTGCGGAGATAAATATCTGGCCTGTATAACTCGTAAGTCAGGCAGACTGACTTATTTGTTGTTTATTTATCCATTAATGCTAGTGATGCCACCTTAGCTTTTAGTAATATTTTCTTTTCTTTATTAATAAGCTTATCTTGTTTAAGCTTTGACCCCAAGGTTTTCGATTATGGTTTACGTTTAAGTAACTTTTTCATAAAAATTAGAGAAACTGATTGTCCATTTTATTAAAAAAAAATTTCTTAGTTCTGCTAGATTTCTTTATAAAGTTGATTTATTAAAACTGGTGAAAGTGATCAAGATGAATCTTATGAGAATGCCTGACAATTTTTTTTTGTTATGTTAAGACTACTTTAAAAGACTAGAGGATTATTTATCAATTGTATATGAGTGTTATCAGCAGTTGGGATTTTGAATCATGTGGTGGAAGAATTGTAACAGATTTGATTGGTACTTTCAAATTATAGTTGTAAATAAGCGTTATCATCAGTTGGAATTTTAGATCATTTGGTGAAAAAATTGTCATTGTTCCATTGATTTTGTCTGAAGTTTTTTTAGTCTGCACCAGTTGTTTGCATCTCTACACTTGATTTGATTGTATATTTGTGTTTATTTTTTAAAGCCTCTTTAACTTATTTTTCCTCTCTTCATGCCTAAATATATAATCTTAGCTGAAGTCAGATGTTTTTCCCCGACTTTTGGAAATGTGCTTTTGTGTGTTCAGTACTGAAAAATAAGATGTTCTCAATTTGGGAAATTATTGCCGGATCTTTGTATTGTGTTGCTGCCTAGATGTTTGAGAAAACTGTTTGTCAGTATCTTTGTGCTATGGTAGAAAAGATTTTCTTGTATTAGCATTGGTTTCTCATGGTGTTCTTGTATGTCCATGTTGTATTAGCATTTTTCCTGTAGATCTTCAACTAATCTTAGTGATATTTACCGTTGCAGAAGTTGTTGCTATTTATTTTGTCATTCCTAAGGCATTTAGTACTGTTCCTCATGATTTAATTCTATTAAAGTTGGGTCATTTTGGTGTTGATGAACTGCTGTTGAAGGGGTTGCCAAGCTGTATACTGACAGTTCTTTTCATATGAACATAGTGGTTTGATTTGTGGTGAATTTAAGGATATCTCAAGTTCCAACCTTGGTTCCTTATTATATAACATGTTCGTAAAAGAAACAGGTTATAATATTATTTCAAAAGTTCCATTATTTGCCGGTAACCTAAAGATATTTGCTAGTGATAACAATTATTCTGATTGTGTGGCTTTGTAAAAATAGAAATATGGAATTTATGCTTGCATTTTAAGAAAACAGGATACCACTTAATTTGGTTAAAACAACCTGATGATGAAGTTTTTACATAAATTGAATCAACATCCCATAGAACTTGAATTGAGTATTTTCCTATGTTTGAGTAAGTTTTTCATATACTATAAGTTGTACAGCAGTTAATGTCTTAGTTATATTAATTATTCTTCCTTTATGTTAACAAAGTATATACAGTATTTTTTAAAAGGAAAGAATACTTTAGCAAACTTTAATAAAATTAAAAAACTTTTTAAAAAGATTAAAGTATTTTTTAAAAGGAAAGCACTCTTATTTAATTTTTGAGAAAATATTTTACCAAAAATCCAGTTTTTTTTGGTTAAGAAAATAAATATGAACAATGTTATTTTCAACATTTTTCAAATTTTTATACTAAAAGGTGAGGGGAAAAGGAATGCATTTAACAAGCTAATTCCAATTGAATAATTTCTTTAATAGTTCAATCCCATATCAAGGTGTGTATGAAGAGTTAATCTTACCATTTGTAAAGTGTAAAGTAATTCAAATTAAAAAATTGATTCCTTTTGTTTCTCTTATAGCGCCACATTTTGTAAGTCTAATTCTTATCTTCATGACTTTTCTATTGTTTTTGCTTTTGTCATGTAGGTTTTATTTCACTTTAAAAATTCATAATTTAATACATTTTTTTTTGTAAATGCTCTTGCTCGTGCTTTTTTTTATCTTTCTTAGAAAGAAAAAAATTCCCTGCTCTGACGGGGAGTCTTACTATTTAAGACTTTGTTGGTTTGTGTCGCCACAGCTATAGCCTATGCAGCTTTTCTTCCTACTACCCCCTTAGGTGCTGAACTCTTTAGCTACAACAGACAGTACACAAATTACAACACATACCCATATACAACTACACAACACAATACAATATGTCCTACACTGTTTCTTCTTACACTTACACTCAGCGATTTAAGACACCTTACAAAAATCCATGGTGGAAGCTATCGTTCCAGTGGGTTTTAACTCTACATTTTTTTTTGTCTTCAGTCATTTGACTGGTTGATGGTTTGAGGACTTCATCCTTGCACCATTACTCTGGTGCTAAATTGTTTTTTAACTTCATTAACTGCTAGTTCTATGTAAAGATTAAAAAGTAACGGGGATAGG
>JAAAKQ030059934.1:0-15868 GCA_010016005.3 Zanna intricata
CTGGCGCTGAACGTAATAAGCGGCGTTCAGAAAGCACGATGATCGTAATATCGGACAATAAAGTAATGCAATTTTGCAATCGGAATCGGTTTTTTACATTGTGATCGTAATAAGCGGCTGATCGGATTAACCAGTGAATGTAATAATCGGCGACCACTGTATTATAATTATATTATATTGTCAATGTATAACACACATTTAGATACTCCATGCCAAGATGCGTTTTTAATTTTTTGTATTTTAAGCTTTGTATACAATGATGTGTATAGTTAATGTAAATAAATACATGATACAGCATTCTTTTAGAGGAATCTCTGTGTTACATTTCCATCTCATTTAATATATTTTTAATGTGCTGTATAATATGCTACTAACATGCTAAATTATTGATTTTTTTACTACCATTTGAAGTATATCCTTAAACTCTTTTAAAAGTCATCATTTTCTGGTGTTTGTGGAATCATATATTACCATCATATACTATCGTATATATCATTACCATCATATATTTACCAGTATAATGGTAAATTAATAATTCTAACACGTTTCTCAAAAGAAAAATCCAACTGTACAGACGACAATTCTTTGGCATTCAGGAAATGACTTCATACACTATTCCATTGTCATTTTCATAAATTCCCAATATACAAAATTAAAGACATTTTACCACTAATTTTTTAAAAATAAACTTCAGGTTGAAGTTTAGCTTTCCCCTAAACCTAAGAGTTTTCAGCATATTTTATAATGCAGTCGCGCTTGTAAATTAAGTATTTTTATATCCTACAGATTTCATCTGTACTTACTTCTCAAATTTTCTATATCTAACTTTTATTATGCATTTTTTATTGCTTTATTCATTTTTTTTAATTACTTTATATATGAGGGCTATTCAGAAATTAGCTTCTGGGCTTTGGTATTGTGTGAACAAGTGAGGGTAGCAATTCTATCTTTGCATAGTTGAATAGGCCAGTTCATTGCAGTTCTAGTAGTATTATATTGGTGATATTACTCGTTTGTTCATTCCTGTAAAATCCTGAAATGGCTGCTGTCATAGAAAATCCTGCCAACTGTGAAGTGCTTACAGTAATGTTTCCTCTACGGAAAAGATTTGTCAGCTGCTGAAACTCATTGTGAACTTTGTGTAGTATATGGAGGGAATGTCATGAGTGACAGTATGATAAGAAAATGGTGCTGTATTTTCAGGAAGGTTGAATAAACAACACGGCATGATGAGTTCAGGCATAGTTCTTTTCATGACAATGCTCATCTGCATATTGCTATACACACTAAATCCCAAATTGTTTCAAATGGGAGTTGTTTAACCACCCCCTATGAAGCTCTGATTTTGCTCCCAGTGATTATCACCTTTTCCTGAAAATGAAGAAATGATTAGTCATGCAGTGTTTTGAAATTGGAGAAGTTGAAAAACAATGTTACTACTTGGCTTAATTCACAGGTGGCAGATTTTTATGACAAGGTATCCAAAAATTTGTTAGATATGACAAGTGTCCTAATTTGGATGGCAGTTATGTAGAAAAGCAATTATAAGATGTATATATAATAAATTGATTTTTATCAATTAATTATTTGCAATGAATAATGGATAAGAAGTTACTTCTGAAATAGCACTCGTATAATCTCCTTTTTTTCAGTAGATTTTCATACCTTCATTGCATTCTTTTCTTTGCTCTGTCCATATTATATTGGTTACTCCTGTTGTTTCTTTAGAATTCAATCAGTTTTTATGTTTTTGTTCTGAAAAGGTCTCTGTTGTTTATTTCCTTTTTTCTAATTTCTAGTTTAGAATAAATCATTCTCTATTTTTTTTTAAACCAGTTTGTTTTTATTTTCCTATTTTTGAAAAACAAAGAATGATTTTGCAAGTTAAACAATCCGTTGTATATAAATTTTGTGTTCTAATTATTCTGTTGTAATGTCTATTTCTTGATATTTATCAAGAGAGATTTTGAGTTAAATTCTTTAATAGTCGATTTATAAAAGCTATTTTCATTTTTCTGAATTTATCCTAAATTTTTAATTTTTTTACACTTGGTTTCTAGTATATTGATTGAATTTTTTTTTGATTATGTCCATGAATTCTGTTTTTTCTAAGGAGATGTGTATCCTGATTTTCCAGCTGCTTCAGCCAGCATGTTAATTTCTTTATTTGCAGTTTAAATTTTCTGTAAAAAGTACAATGTCATCTGCAAAGCCTTAACATTCAGTCTGAATTCCTCTGATTTTTTACCTGATTTTATATCCGATGGGATTTGTAGTTCATTTTAGACTCCATTCTTTTAAGTTAAAGAGCAATTAAAGAGAATTGGTGAAATTCCCTTCAATTTCGGTTTTGATTTTGAAGGATCTTGAGATTTCTTTAATTAAGTACCATGAGATAAAGATTTATTATTCAAAGATTCTAGTAAGATTTATAAGTAGTAGATTATATCAGTTTTATTTATTATTTTACTAATTATAATGGACTACTACATTAGTGCTTTGAAACTCATTTTTGTCTATATTTTCTTAAAAAAAGAAACTTCTGCTATAAATATAAAAAAAAAGAAAAAAAAAGTAAATTAATATACAAATTTTTATCTCTGTTGACAGTCAGTCCAACAGAATGCCCTGAATCTACCATATTAAGAAATAATGAAGTGTCCGGAAGTGGAGAAGTTGGTGTTAATTCACCAAATAATACCAGTAACGTATTAATAACTACTACAACAAACGGCATTCCTGCTGGTGGTAATACTGGTATTATGAATAACACTAATTGTAATAATACAGCTACTGGTGATGATTCTGATTATTATACACCAGAAGATCCTATGACAACTATACTTAGTCCTTTGCATAATGAAAAGGTAATGTAAATTGTAATTGATTTATTTATGAGTAATTTGTTTTTTGAATGTTGATGAACAGTGATGTTTTATTTGAAAATTTCCATAATAAAATTTCCATTTATTCAATTATTGACGATTTCATTTTATTGCTTCTACATGTTCACTCTTTTTAAAGAGCTTTTCAAATCTACTACATTATAAATTTCAGCTTTAGTGTATGTATTATTAATATTTATTGATTAATTTATATATCTTGCTCTTTTTTTGACTTTCATTATACAGCTTAAATGATTAATGTAATAAAAACATTTACTTTGGAGTATTATCTTTAACAACTTTTTTTATTAATAATTACTAAATTATGCAGAAAAACTTGTCAGTAATAAGTTAATATTATTTGTGGATAACTTTTTAAGTTATAATATTAATATATTTGCACTTTTAGGATTTATAGATTTTAAATGATGTATTATAGAAATTTGAGAGCATTTTTAGGTTGCATAATTTAAGAACGACAGTAAATTTTTAATTTAATTTTTAAGTAATTTAGTAAATCCTGATCTTCCCCGATAAGTAGATAATTCATTTTCTCTGCTACCTTTTTTCTTAACCTTGATTCCTTTTGCTCACCTTTTGGCTCTGTTAATGCATGTTGGATTCTAGTATGTTCTATAAATGAATTTTTCATCTAATTGATTCTTGACAGCAAGTAGCTTATGGAATCTATGATAAACAAGGTTTTCCCTTAGATTAATATTCTTGCACTTTTTTTTTACAAATGTGGAGTTTCAACTGGTTATTTCAATTAAAATATTTTAAAGAGCCCATTGAAATTGTAATGTTAGGTTAAATAAAATTCTCTCTCTCTCTATATATATATATATATATATAAATATATATATATATATATATATATGGGCCGTTTAGACATTCTTATTATGCAGGCGAAAGACAAGAGAACCCGTTATCTGCCCATACAAAGACAATTTCTGCATGAGACAATTTTCTCTGTCTAATCTCTTGGAATATTGGCATTTTTATGTTGGATGGAAGCATCATGTAACTAACTGATCAACAACTTTTCATTGACCAGCTTAAGTATATATGGCCCCTAGAAATTAAATAGATACCTGAGAACAAGTTCAGGCTTTCCCAAGGAAAACCCTTGCTTGTCCTTAGAATGATGAGGGTAAATCAGATATAAACCAGAATTTTTTTTTTATAATTTATTGAAGGATAATAAAAAATTGATATACTCAAAATATTATTTTTCTATATAATTTCTTTTTTGGAAGCACATTTTTTCCAGTGGATAGGTAGCTTTTGATCCCACTATCATAAAATTAAGGTGGGCATGATGTCAACTGATTGCGCATGAACACTTAAGCAGCAGCATTGTTTACATATTTGTGCTCTCCAAGTGCGTCTTTTAGAGACCAAATAAATTATAATCGCAGGATGATCAAGTCAGTATGGAGGGTACTCCACTGTAGTCCAGAATACTGATGCAGTTTTTTTCTTGAGTTTGATCTGTGGTATGGGGCAACTGTTATCCTGAAGCAGAATAACGTCTTTGATTGGAAAGTGATGTCTTTTTTTATGATAGGCGAGTTTTTATTTGTCAAAAAGTTGGTAGTAGTACGCAGAATTCACTCTACAACATTCATGGAGAAAATCAACATGCAAAACTCCTTTGAAATCAAAAAATACTGTAGCCAGAACATTTTCAGCTGATAGTTTTTTTGCCACTCCATAATTGCCAGTTTTGATTCTGGGGTATAATGGTGCTCCCAAGTTTTATTGCAGGTCATGATTCAATGCCAAGAAAATTCTCCTTCAGCTTGGTAACAATTCAACAATCACTGGCATATCTCTAGATGATAGAAATTTGTGTTGCCACCTTATTAAACCCAAGATTGCCAGTAATGATTACTTGAGCACTGCCGTAGTTTATTCCAATCTCAGAAGCAATTTGTACTATTGTTTATCAGCAATAGTCCTCAATAAGACGACAAACCATAAGAACATTTTCAGCAGTGGCACTTGTCCTTGGGCAATGTTGGTGACTTTCACTTTCAACTAGTTCTTGTCCTTCTGAAAATTGCTTATGCCATTCATACACATGAGTTTTATTAAGTGTGTTGTCCTTGAACTGTGCCTGAAGTCTTCTCAAAATTTTGGATGGTTTCACACCCTCTGCTGTGGGAAATTTAATAATAATACTTGTGCAACACACGATGGTACCTCCTGTTCTGACATTGTGTTACTGACTAGAAAAAGGTAGTGAGCTAGCTTTCTAAGAGTGGGATCCCCTCCACACATCCCTGTACAGAACACTGAGGACCCGCCCCTCTTCTTTTGCGGTGTGCCAACAGCAACGAAAATTCTGGTTTATATTTGAATTCACCCTCTTATATCATGTAAAAGTATCCTGCTCAACTTTAAACTATTTAACTAGATCTTCACTTAAGATTACAGTTAGTGATTTATTAAATTTTTTGTCTCAAAGAATTTTCCTGCTGTCTTTCAAGAAAGTAAAGATTACAGTATATTTATTTCATATCCACAACAGTAGATAGAATTATTCTTTTTTTAATGAATAAATCTTTTTTTCCCCTTGTACAAAATATGACAAAAATAAGAATTATAATATATAATTAGGAAACGTAATATCTGCAAAGGATAACCTGTACACAGGCAGTAGACATGTAATATTATTACACTTAATAGTGCAAATGACATACAATATAACTAAAAAAAGATAGCAATTCACACGTGTAGGTTCTACTTTAATTTCTACTTACATCATATTTTCTTTGAAACATTTAGTTTTCTTACCATAAATTTAATAAATAAAGGAAGTGTATAAAGATAATATATGCCTATTAAAAATAATAATTTAAATGTCCATAAAATATATTCTTGAAGATTTTCAATTAAAAATTTTTATTTAAATAATAATAGTATAGTTATTTATATGATTATTACCAATGATAGTTGTAGTAGTAATACGTATAATACATTATGTTCGTTCAGGTTTCATCAACAAAATATGCAGTGCTGCCAATAGTCTCTAGCTAATGTCAATATTGAATCAGTCATTATAGGCTAATTATTCAGTCTCTTCTCAATCAAATAAATTATTAGGTGAGAATGCACTATAATATTGTTTTGTGAGTGACCTGTTTAAAATTTTGATTTACGTCCATTTAATTTTATATTTTACTTTATTTTGTTCTGTTTTAAGTCACATATTTACATTTCGCACTTGTTTTTTTTTCCATGTAGCTTTTACTTACTCAGATGTGTCATGAAGTATTTTCAAAATGGAAAGTAAAAAGTGTTACTTTATTACCTTAGTGTTATTTTATTTTATTCTTCTTTTTAACTTTAATAACTTATTTTATTAATTTATTCTGTCTGTAAAATACCTACTAACTACAAAAAATAAATTTTTATTAGAATCAAAACTCTGTTAATTGTAGTTTGTTTTTAACTGTAAAAGATTTATATTATTAATTTATATTAATGGAATAAAAAAAAAAACCAATAGTAACTATAGGACATGAGTCTTTTATTTATTTATTTTTTTTTATTATAAAGTAAAAAGCTATGTGGTTGTACCAAACTTTTTCAGTCCTTTGTGGAACATTACTCAAAACTTCCATATTGTTCATTCTTAGTACAATCAACCACAGATTTGATTGTCAGGGCCACTGGAAATTCATCATGTAATTCTTGTAAATTTTTTAATTTGGTACTTAGAACTTGTTTTTCTTTTGTGTGTAATACAAAAGAATGATTTTAAAAAAAATCATTGAAATAAATTTTCATAGAATTTTACTAGTACAATAAATACTAATACATAATTGTTATATCTTATTTTAAGTTTAGTTGTCCATGAGGAAAGTTTTTTTACTCCAAAAGAAAAGGACTGAAAAGAGTTTAGAAGTATATTGTATAACAATACTTTATTGTAAGCTTATCAGTCAATTTATAATATAGACCTAAAAGTCTTTATAACAGGAATTATTAATAGCTGGAAGATGTGCAAGTTTACCAGTCTTTTATTTTTTTTTTCAGTTTGCATGATTGTTACAGTAATTAACCTGTAATAAATACTTCTCAGTGAAATACATTCAACTTGTTTAATGGTGAAAAAGAGGAAATTGTTTATTAAATTTGGCGTCAGCTGTTGTTATATCCTAATCTCATAAGCTTTAATTAATGGATCCTATTCTTGAGCTATTTCAGTTGTGTAACATCAAGTTTTAAGGGTTGCAGTTACAATTTTATCCAGTTCCAAAAATTATCCATGGCTTTCCATATTACTGGCTAAATTTATTATATATTTGAATTTTTCTGTAATCTACAATCTCCAGAAACTAGTTTGTTGAAACCTCCCTGTAAATCTTCTAATGCTCTATACTACATCGTATTGTGCTTGTTTTATTGATAAACAGTCAGTGAATTTGATTTTAAAGATGAAGATATTGTTTACTTTTATATTTAATAGATTTTTGTCTTAGCTTTATGTTCATAAAATCTTTTGAAAGAATTTATGGGTTCCTTTTGTTGAATCTTGAAATCCTTTTACAAAAAATGTTAATCTACTTTTTGTGCAAAGCATACAATTTGACATTGTATATTATTCATTGACAGATATTTTGAGTATCAATTATTATAAGTTTTGAAAATGCCCAGTTGTTGCTAATTTTGTAAAAGGAAACAGAAATGCTATACGATTCATATTGTCTTCTGAACATCCTCCAAACATACGTGAAACAACAATTTCGTAGCAATAGTTCAAACAGAAAGTGCCTTTGCTGAGATTATTTAAGGTTTAAATAAGTTGTACGTGTGTAAATGTTCAAATATTTCATCTTTATTAGGAAAAATTGAAACCTTTTGATAAATTACATATATTTTAGGAATGTAAAGAGAATGTGATTTTGTTTTTGTAATGTGTTTCATCAGAAGTTAGACTTTCTAAACTTGTACGATTACTTTTTAAAAACATTTTTGTGATTTATATATAGAATTTAAGTTAAACAACGTGTTTCTTTTCTCTTTTATTTTTCACATACAACCATTAAATAAAAAAGACATTAAATATCCTACAAAGAGCGATAGACTTTATTCAACTAAAAATAAAAGGTGAGTGTAATATTTTTAATTATCCATTTCCAAAATCAGTTGAGCAGTCCAATTTCAAGTTAAGAATTATTTGAATGTTTTGATGCTATTTTTTATTTCATTCTGTTCTGAGCTAATCTTTATATTCCAGTTTTATCTTTCTTAACATTTTTATCTCTTAAATGTCCCTCTGTTTCCAAATTATCTATACCTAGATGTCTTAAAACATCACAAATCTAGTTAAGTGTCATTTTATAAAATTCTACCACAAATGTGTTTTATCTCCTATTCTTAGGACCTTTTATTTTAATATTTTTAGCCTGCTTGGTTTTTAACATCCTCCTACAATGTTACATTTCAAAAATCTGTCCTCTTTTGCTTTTTTTTCTTGTTTTCTCATGTTTTTCTACAATAAAGTATTTTACTCTGCACAAATATCTTTGTAATTAATTTTTAGATGTATATTTGATGTCTAATCAGACTTCCTTGTTTCTACTTTTGTTTTTGTGTGTCCTTTGTAAATTTACTGTCTGCATAAAAAATTCTGTAACTAATGGTAATATGATCCCTCTATCTTCATATTTAATTTCTTCTTTTCTTCTTTGTCACATTTATCACTTTTTAGTCTTATTTATTTTAAAATGTAATTTTCTCTCAGAGCAATGAATACATTTTATTAATAATTTCTTCAAACTCATTTTTGGTTTTTGCTAATCTGAACATTTTTATTCTTTATCCTTGGACAGTTTCTCAACTGTCAGATTTGTAATTCAATCCCCTTATTGTGTTTATACATAAACTGAAAAGCAACAGGGACATTCTTGCCTCACTGCGTTCTTTGTTTTCTACTAGTGTTATTGCTATCTGATTCTTGTACAGATTTTGTGTGTAAGGCTTCTTTTGCTATGTATCAATCAACTTTTTTTTTCTAACAGTAAAACGTATATTAACCATATTTTTTATATTTATTAGTAGGAAATTTGAAACTCCTACCTATGAGTTACTGTTCTGAGATCCAAGAAATGAAGGGGCACAATTTGTAAAGATAAAACATGAATATATTTTAAAGTTAATTTAAAATATATTTATATTTTCTTTTATAGTAACTTTTATAGTAAAACTTCATTTTAACTTTGAATTTATAATGATTGGTTATTGAAAAACATAGTCAATTCTTTAATATGAATTCATCCAAAACTTGCCTACAGCTTTTTTCCATTAAAATTGAATGTTATAATAATTTAAAAATTATAGAAAAGTGAACTGATCAGTATATATTATCTGTTTCTTATAAGTGTGTACAAAACCAAATATCTACCATTTTTTAATAAAATTATTTTCTTTTCCATAATTCTTTATTTTGGTGTACTGAACAGTGTCTCATTGTTAAAAATTGTTTAGTTTTCCATACCAGATCTGAAGTGAAAATTATTTTAAAAATATAGAGATTTTATTAGCTAACAAAATAAATTATGTGTTTAAATTAATTCCTTTTATAATTTTGAATGAAAATCTTTTTTATAGTTTCCAATCAATAATGCATTTGTATTATTTAAATTTTTTACTTACAGGAACGTTCTTTAGATCCTAATTCTTGTAATGGACGTTGGATTGGTCCTCGTGAAGGTATATCTCTTCCTGGTACACCATTATCTACTGCCAGTCATCGTTCAAGTGGTGACAGTTATAGTTCAAGTGGTTCAACACGATTGTTATTATCAACTAATGATAAAACAACACATGCGTAAGATATATTTTATTTAATTTCTGAATGTAGAGAGAATAATCAATATTTTAATTTTTTAACAGTTCGAACACTCTGGTCTTTGCTTATCATGTTACAAAGTGTATTTCTCGTTAGTCAATTTTAAGATATGAAAGTTATAAAAATAACAATTTCCCCAATAGAATGTTATTTTCTAATGTTAATTTATTCAAAATTTACTTTTCTAATTTCTCTTTATTCATAACCATCATAATTGCTTATTATTAAATGATAAAAGTTTCTGTAACAAATTATTTTCTCTTCATTGTCAATTTCTAGTTTATTTTCAAAAATTATTTAAAATCTACAAAATGTTTTTTGTACAGGTGAAATCATAATTATGTGCCAATTTTATTTTTATTTTTTTTTTAAGTGTTGATTTAAGTAATATAGTAATGAGTTCAATGCACTTGCTCTGTTTTTTCAGAAACTGTCAATTTTAGACTGATACAGTTTTCTAGTTGTTTTTAATTTGAAGAAATCTTTAAAAAATCACTATTAGAAAGCATATAATAGGATACATCATAAACAAACAATATGTTAAAATTTAATTTTAACATATGTGTGGTTTAAATCAGAAAATCTCTTAACTTGATAAAATAAGTATATTTTCTGTTATAAGTATAACAACAGTATAATTTACAGAAAATATAAAAAATTGTATATCAAATTCAACATTGAAGAGAATGACTGGTTTGGTAACAAAGAGTTAAGTTAGAAGATTGCCTGAGAGGTAGGATCACCAGATAGATTTACACCTAGAGAAATTATTCCACCTAGACAGAATTATTGTTATATAGAATTTACATTTTTCTTAACTATTTATTCTCTCTACATATAATATCAGAATTCATGCATTCTTCACTAAGTGATTAATATTAAGAAATATAAACTGCATTTAGTTTAATATGGATTTAAGATCAATATTAGTCAGAAATTTGTAACATAATATCAGATTATAATTAAATTTATTCACTTGTATCTGTTCATGGCAGTGGATGAGTTAGATTTGTTTTTAAGGATTATTTTGTATAATCCCCATGAACTGAAGAAAAATATCTAGCACACATAATCGCCAGAGCTTGTTAAAAATCCATAAGTTCTTTGATCTATATTCAATTCTTCTTCAGTTGTTTGTGTAGGATTTGTATTTAATGATGTTATTGGTATTAACAAATTATTGTGAGTTTAATAATTATTTAGTATTTGTTATTAATTCAAAAATTTGATTCATTATATGGGTGCTATATTGAGTTACCTATTCTAAATTAATATTTCTGCATTTCATTCAATAAAAGTGTTATATTTGATTTAATAATATTCATTTTTTTAAAAATCTTCAGTAATTAAACAACTATCAAGAAAAATGCTACAATTGATAACCCAGTATGGTTGTAATTTTAAATATTTATAGTAACGAGGGTTAGTAACTACTATATGAAATTAGAAAAATGTATCCACTGTTCGTCCAAGAGGCTAACCTGTTATTAAAATGTTGTAAATAGATTGGTCATTGCAGTAAAAAACGTCTTTAATATACTTAAAAACTGGATTTGTAATAACACATTCTACTGTTATTCTCGCTCTACAAGCATGTTAGATTGAACTTTGTGTAAAAACTTTTGTGCATTATTTTCTCTTATGGATTAGTCATTTTCATTGCTTATTAAATCAAATGGATTGTTGTCTTTTTTCAGCCAGCTGTCATGATGTAAACATTTGAGATGTCTTACGACTCACACTAAATAATTCTATGTTATTTTTCATTGCACTGTTTAGCATTTTCAAGTTATTTTATGCCAAAAAATGTCAAATTTAATCATACTTTGCAATTATATTAAATCATATTGGCATACTTTTTTTAGTAATATTTCATATGTTAAAGATATTTAATTTTTATTAACTCATATGTAGTAGCAAATATTTAACAGTATGTATAAAAATGCAGAAATGTCTTCTTTATTTGTATCGTATATAAAAATATTTGATCTGGTGCCCAAGTATTGAACATGTATATATTTAATTGCTTAATTTCAGTATTTTAATGATATTTGTAATGTAATGAATAGTTATTTTACATTATTTCTGTGGCAATTTTTTAAAACAAAAAAAAAGCATGTATAAATGTATAATTTTTATTCTGTTTTTACATTTTTAATTTTTTATAATGCTCAAAAAAATTTTTTTTTAATATATATGAATGTATTATATCTTAGAATATAATTATGTAGGCTGTGTATAAAAGATCTTATGAAGTTTTTTTTTAGGAAGCAGAAGCAAAATCATATTTTTTGATAGTAGCTTTTATTGAATAGATACATTTAATATTTTCTATGTTTAGTACTGCTTGCCTTTCTTAGCTTCATTCTTTTATTCCGTGTTGATGCATTTCAGAATCACTCCATTGTCAAAACTTTGTTTGTTGTACTTAGGAGTACAGTAAGTTTTGACAATGGAATGGTTCTGAAATGCGTCAACAAGAGATGTAAAACAATGAAGCTAAGAAAGGTAAACAGTACTAAACATAGAAAATATAGTGATCTTAGTAGAAAGATATTAGTAGTTATATTATCTTAACAAATTTTTTTTTATATATATTTTTCCGTTACTATTATCACTTCATTTTTAATAAAGCATAGTTGAATATTTTATTTTTTTTTTAGTAAAGATTTAAAATTAAGTTAAACAGGCAGATTTATTAATTGGGAAATTAATTACTGAATGGTGGTATAAGTGTTTTCATGGCAATGTAGTAATTCCTTACAGTATTGCAGTGATTATTGATTTCATGATAATTATTGTAAAGTGTTTACTCTGTACTGAAAGACACCATCGTATGCATTTAAAACTCATATATTATGTTCAAATAGAAAACATAGCTGTAAGGATAGGTGAGGTATTATGCAGTCATTTTAATACTTGGTTATAAAAAATCAATCTTATATAAAATAAAATGCTTAAAAGACATTTAGGTTTATGGTTAGTGCTATCGTTCTATTGATAGTTTGAGGTCTGATCAGACCTTTACATTTTAACCCTCTTTCAGTGTCAGGATATCTTTCTTATATACTATCTTAAAAGTGCAAACTATTATATAACTGGGTATGCATGTAGTGCCAACCCATATTTTAACCATATGCTGATTTATTTTTTAAAACATTCTAATTATTTGTTGTTTTATATCTGAATTGCAAGTATATTTTTTTTTGTTTTATCAATAAATAAAAAATTAAATATTTTTTTGCAACTATAAGAAAAAAAATTTTACTTACAAAAAAAAGTTTTAAAATTTTCCAATTTACTGAAAAAGATGGTAAGAAACAATGAACCATTCTCACTTCAACCATCTTCTCTTCATTGGACCATCTGTTTATTGACATCATCTGGTACAATATTGATATGATCCATCATCATAATTAATTTATAAAAAAATTAACTATTCGGTTTCTTACCACGCAGGACAATAATGTTACCACCATCACTTCAGCACTTCATTTACATCTTTTAATTTTTGGGGGTTAATTTCCATTTTCTCTTTTGGTAGTACTTGTGAGTCTATGTAAAACATTTTTCCATGAAAAGACAACAAACCAGTTAGGATACATTTTTTTGGAGTGGGAGATGTGGGTGAAAACCGGTTTTTAACAATTACACAATTGTACAAACAACTCGGTGTCAATATCACTGACAAATGTAAACAATATGTCTTGTCAACATAAAAAGAAAACTTGACTTTAAAATTGCACTCAAAATGTTCTGATGAATGTTTTATCTGTGTTTAAAACAATGAAAAAACTCTGTATTGGAAGTAAAAGGCACTACGTCACAATTGTTAAATTTTTCAGGAGAGCCAGTTGATTGATACTTTTACATGTTCTCTTACATTTTTCACTTTCGTCAACACACTTTGTAAACTTTTTTTATGCCATAGTAAATACAGTTTACACATATATAACATAAATATTTTAGATTTTTGTAATCTTTAAAAATACTGTTTAATTACTGGAGTTGTACCTTTTATTTCTGTGATAACAGCTGTATAGATTATTATTATTATTATTATGAAAGCAATTATGTCCTATTAGGAAATTAAAATTCAGTTTATAATAACATAAATAGTTTTGTGTTCCCATTGTTTGATTATACAACAAAATCTTTGCTGAAAAATGTAAATTATAATGTTACATTAAAAAAAAAAAAAAAAAAATGGGTAATGTTACAATTTAATTAATTTTTTTTTAAATGTTTAAAAAGTTTTTAAAAGAATGTAAAAACATAAGTACAAGAAAAAAAAAGTCAGTTTTCTTCATGAACATGTAATCTACATAATGCAAAAGATTTGCCCATTGCTTTATTACACAACATTTTTTAAGAAAAGAGTTAAAAAAAATGTAATAATACAAAGTAGTAAAACTAAAAATCCAGTCTTCTTCATCTCCTGGATAGTCTGCAACACTCTTCGTATGTCTCAAACTTTTATAGAAGGGATGTCATTCAGTGTGTAAAAACTTCAACAAAGATAAAATGTATTTTTCTGAAGAAATAGGCCTAGATTCTTTAGCGTTTACTTTCAGAGTTGATTGAAATTCAAAAGCTTTTCGAGTATTTCTCTTTAAATCTACTTTCTTAAAATCATTTTTTGAAGCTATTTTGTAATAAATGTGGCCAATATTTTCTTGTCACTGGAGATGAATACATTGTGACAGTTGAAGTTTTTCCTTATTCACATCTGTTTTTCTGTACACCATAGGAGAATTTTCTTCACTGTACAAAGACTAAGTTTTCAAAGTCCGGTAATTCCATTTTGTGTACAGTGAATTTTTTTTAACATTTGACTAATAACATTTTGCCAATCACGATGTGTAAGTACGGTTAACATCGGAAGTTTTTTTGTTTTGCGTTCAACCAGAGCACGGACTGTGTCTGCTTCCATTTGTTTATGTTCTCGCAATAGAAATTAATTTCTTTAACCTGATCGTATTTATGTAGTTTCCCATTTATCTCATTCAACTATTCTTCCTTCTTTTCTTTTTTTGATTGCATTAATAACAACTTTATTTGATACACAGAGTGCATTTAAAAATGTTGCTTGGCAGATCATAACTATTTGTTTATTTACTACAAAACTGTACACCAAGCTTTGGTTTTTTGTTTGGGGGGGGGTTCCACCTTCTCTTGGCTGTGATCGGTATATTTCCTTCACCTCAATACAAGAACTGATATATTGTCTTTTAATATTAACATCTTTCCCTTCATGCCAGTATTCCTTAAATGTATCCTTTTATTTTCTGGAATTTTTCCCGTCATTTAAATTTACAGGTACATGAAGGCTTCATTTTTCTTGCAGCAATGTCCTTCCCTCTTTTGTTAATGTACTGCTGCCCTGTTGCATATCTTGACTACTGTTTGTTACACATTCTTTGTAGTGACTGATGTTGACGTTTTCTACTACCTTCTTTTACAATCATTAAGTTATTACTTTTCTTCTTAGAAATGTATTTGTTGAAGTTTTATCAGCTGAATCTGTACTCTCTTCATCTGGGCAGTAGTTTGCATCTTCATCTTGCTTCATAGATTTCACTTTCAAATATAAATCCTCAATGAAGATATGGTATTTTACAGATAATTGGTCATCAATATCTAAAGTTCCATCTTTTGAAGGCTTATCTTGTCCAAAATTAACATCTTTCATTTGGTTTAAAGGAGAGATCATCCAAAAAATTAGCATTCATTTCATCTGAAATGATTAAAATAATAACTTTATATTTTTAAAACAATCTTTACAAGTTTGTAAATCTTAACAAAGATTGTAAACAAGATTGACAAGTTTATAAAACTACAGTAGTTATAGATTATTTGTCTCTTGGTGTCAATCTAAACAAGATTATTACACATTTCATAACAGAAATGCTACTCAGAGTGCTGAGAATAAAATTCCTTTTAAGTAGTTAACTTGCCTTATATTTTTTTTATTGCTCTGGTCTAGAAAGTCTTTTTTTTTTTCTTTTTTTTTTTTTTTAAGTATGTATTTCATAATACATATGAAGACCACAGGGGAAAAAGTTGATAAGTCCATTTTTCATTTTTTTCACCAGAGCAAATTTAAAAGTTTAAAACT
>JAAAKQ030059945.1:0-15868 GCA_010016005.3 Zanna intricata
AAAAAAAAAAAAAAAAAAAAAAAAAAAAAAAAAAAAAAAAAAAAAAAAAAAAAAAAAAAAAAAAAAAAAAAATCAGTCTGGTAGTAATTTAAATGACATCTTTTCAATATATCACATTTCTGTTACATTAAAGGCATTTATATGAATATTATCCCTTATAATTGTACTCTTAATAATAATTTTTTATTTAACAATAAACTACTCTATACAATATTACTATTTTGTAGGACTAAATAAGCTTCATTGATTAATATGCAAAATTTATAGATTGGAGAAATCACTGATTCTTACAGGGTGTAATTTTTGCCAAACTAAAGAAAACAAGAGCAGATAAATCTGAAAACTATCAACCAACAACTAAACATATCATAAACAGACAAATAGAATCAGGTAACAGTGATAAGAGTAGAAGATGAAAGAATGATAAGAGCAGAAAGAAGCAAGACCAGGATGTAGTCAGATCCTGTTGCTTTTCTACTTACATATAGAAGGACCAATATAGGCACTGAAGAATAAATTAGAGAATGGATTAATTCTCTGAAGAGAAAGGATAAAAATTCTGAGGTATGCTGATGATTACATTTTTTTTACAGAAACACAAAATAAGTATGAAGTTAAACTGAATGACATGGATTCAGTGCTAGCAGAGAAATTCAGTTTGAAATGTAAACAGGGATAAAACAAAGGAAATTAAATATTATAGAAAGAAGGATAATGAGGAATTTAATGTTAAGATAAGGGAACACAATATACCAGAAATGGGAGGATTTTTTATTTAAATAGTAAAATTACAAAGAAAGACTGAAGTAATACAGACTGATAAAATCAAAGAATGCTTTCATTCAAAAATAAATGATATTATCAATCAAATATACATCTAAGAATTAGAAAAGAATTCTTAAAAATATTTGTCTGGAATATAGTGCTTTATGACAGTGAAAAATGGACTTACAATTAGACTAGACATAAAAATAGAAAGATTAGGTGAAGACTACGTGGGTCAATAAAATTTTAAAATGAAGATAAGTAGACAAGAAGAGATATTTGTAGCAGAATTTTCTAAAATGAACTAGGTTGATAGACCATACAATAAATAGTTAAAAACACAGCCGAAATTTTCAACAAATGAATCAAAGGAATGAAAAAATATAGAAGAAAAATTACTGTACAAATTATGCTATCATATTCTATGGTTCAAATTTGCATCCTACAACAATATTAAAATTTTATTGTAATTCTGCGTTTCCAATTATGCGGATCAACCCAGCAACAAGCCCAATGAAATGCTGATATTTATTTTTTTTCCAGGGTACAGAATATTTTAATCATGTTAATACTAGTTTATACTGCATATGTCTCCTTTGCTGAGTTGAAGCAGTTTATAATGTAATATTCCATATGATAAAGTTATAAACAGAACCAAAGGAAAAACAGAATATTAGAACACTACTGTTTTTAAAGAAGAGTATAAAAATATCAATGGCATCAAAGATGCAAAGGAGTTCTACCTGAAGACAGTTTATATGCCCATCATTTATTGATCACAGAATTCAATAGAAAACATCACAAGTTATATTTATACATCACACATTAAACACATGCATTTTAAACGAGTAACAATACTAATACAAAAAATAAAACATTAAATCAATAACAGACTTAAAAATAATTTGATGTCATATTCCACTTATTTATCACATTACCATTTAACAATACAAGATTTTAAAAGGAAACCAGTTTAACAGTAACCTACACTAATCTTAAGATCAAATCACTGAAATCAAGATCAGATCACTGATCTTAAGATCAAATCTCATTTTTAAGATTGTCTTCTAACCTATTTCATGAAGAAATAAAGTTAGTCTGTTTGTTCAAATTAACATTAGGAATTACAAAAGATTGAAAATTTCCTTTAATTTTTAAAAGATTAATACTTCTCAAGCGACAAACATTACTTTTATTATGCCATGTCACCTTTCCCCCTAATTTTTCCCCTTTTTGCACCCCAGGACATTAAGATTTATATGCATAAATGAAAATAAATTATGATCATGAGAAAACCATTGGTTCGTCACATAGAACAGAGATCCATACAGATATAGAATCTGATTGTTCATTTTTCAGAATACAGGAAGGAGTTGTCACCAAATTTGATGTGGGTGCAAACTCCCAAACCTCCCTTAATATTGGAAAAACTCAAATAATGTAAAACCAAAATGTTCTTTTAAACTAAAATATTTTCACAGAGAAATAAAAAATCATGATGATGAAAAGATTCAAGCCTCCTTGCTCTTCCAATATCTGCCTCATTCTCTTTCTTTAGTAAAGTCTGTCGTGTCTGATATCCTCTGAAAGTAGCTTGTATCATTGTGAGTAGCTTGTATCAATCTGATTTCAGTATTTTATCTTCATCTGCTTTAGACTGTATTCATCTTTTTCTGGTAAAAACACTTTTTACATTTTACAGAGTTTCAGATGTAAGTATTTCCTCTTTCACCTCAGCCTTTTCTGTGTTTAGTTCTTCTCGCTCTGTTTTTTAATATTTTCTTATGTTACTTTCTTATTTTCTTCCTCTTGTTTTGTTGGTGCAACACAGAAATCTGTTCTTTTTCTTTGATCTCTGCTTGTGGTTTTTCTGCTATATTTTCAGAAAATAGTGTTTTTGTTGTTCTTTATATTTTTCATCTTTTTTGTTTTCTTTTTGTGATGTTTTACCAGCTGCTGGAGATTCTGGCTGCTTATCGTCTATATTTTTTATCTCAGTTATAACTCTGTTTGTTAAAGATAAACTTTCAATAATAATTGCATCATCAGTTAATTCTTCACCTATGTTAATTTCTTCTTTTGCTTCAGGCGAATGTTTTATACTAAATAATTCAGCATTAAATGATTCTAATAATGTGGTCTAAAAAACTATTATTGTTTAATTGTTCACTTGGAACATCATTTATTCCTTTAGTATCATCACTGCCACTATTTTCAGATATTTTACTGTTAAAATCTTGAGTTAAAGATGATGATAATCCAGTGTTATGAGCTAGTATGTATTCAAGAAATAAATGAAAAAATAAAAACATTAATAATTTTCATTTCTTCCACATAAATATCTTGAAAATTTGTCCACATTTTAGATTCTTTACCAAGATGTTGATCAACACTACCAAATTTTTTAAATATACAGCCCAGTATATTATTATAGAACATCTCCACAAGTAATAATTATGTAGATCTTTTTTCTCATTCGTCTGAGAAATAAACATGATCAATATCTGTCGCAAGTTGAATTAAAAAAAAAATCAACTGAAATATTTTCTATTATTTTACAAGTACAATATTCACATTTTTTACCTTGCTCTTCCAGTCTTCTAACCCCCTAATTGACAAAAACTGAATATTACAATATTTGAAACATTCTTATAAAAAAAAAAAATGTACAAATTCTAGAAGCCACTAAAAAGCAGTGGTGTTAGTTCAAGACTAATTACAGCCCCGGCACCAAGACTCACCTCCTGGCCTTCCTTCATTTTATAAAAATATTATGATATTTGTTTTTTTTTTCAAAATATATTCTATCTTCAGGTAAACCTTAATAACCATTTTGTATACACTTAATGATGTAAAAATATTCCAAGCCCTTTTGCCAAATCAGCCCTCTATCAATGACTCGAGTATTGATCCTCTCAATCTACAAAAATATTTTCGAATAAATCACACTATTTCAACCATTCTTTAAAAAATAAAAATATTTTTTGCTTGCAGTACTCAGTAAAGCTATAGATAGCATTACAAAGTTTGGGCATCCTTGCCACCTGCAGTAACCATCATTCTAATTGCCTCCTTTAATAAAAAAAATAAAAAATTCAATAATTCAATAAATTTTTTTCAGAGTTATGCTTCTGGGGACCAGTGAAAATTCAGCCGCAATGAAGTTTGAGTCCACTTGCCAACCCAGTAACAACTTCAACATTCCTTCATTAACAAAAATTTAGGGTTTATGAACACAAAAATTTAATAAAATAATCAAACCTTTTCTTCTTTTTTTTCTATCAGATCACATTCTTACTTCAAGGATGTGTAATTCAATGCTGCACACCCTTAGCAAAATGGAATAGAAATTTTTGTTTTATTCCCTCAGAATTCATTTAGCAAAAATTTCAAAAGAAAATATTGAAGGGCAAATTATATAAAAAGTTTTACAGAAAATATTTTTGATCATTTGAAACAACAAATCTCCTATAAAAATTTTAAAACTGATAAATTGCTATGATTAATTAAATTAGATAACTAAAATTAACAAAATATTATTCAAAGAAAAATTATATACTCATTTAGTCTTACTAAATTTGTAACATGAATTATTATCACTGCAGCTCTGAATAAGTAATATGCTAATAATATATAACAGCAACTAATTAATTGTAAAAAAAAAATCAATAACTGTCCATAATTTAATCACAATCTTGAATAAGTAAAAGACTACTTCTATTTCTAAGTGTTATTAACAATAAAATATTTTTAAAAAAACCAGCAAGAAATGATTTTCTTCTAACAGGTTGATTATCACGTAGCAATCATATTATTATTAAAAATAAGGTTTTTTCCTGACCAAACATTTCAATGTAATCTTCTATTCTTTCAAGGTGAATGGGTGTTTCGTGTTTACTTGCAGGGTTGATTGAAGAACACTCTTTTATTTGCTTATTTGATAATCAAATGACAATTCACATAAAAAATGTCATCTTATATTTCAAATAAATCTAATACTTAAAGAAATAGATTTATTACTTAAAAATTAATAAAAAAAAAGTTTGTTTGAATATCAGAAATTTAAATTCAGTATTTAATCTGAAATTGAATAATAATATCAAAAATGATAAGAAATCTGAAATTAATATAAGAAATTTCATGCTTAAGAGCTAAAAATATAATTACTTAATTTAAAGAATAAGTCTTGTCACCACACCATCAACTACTATTTTTGAAGCAGAAACTAATTTTCCCAATTTCAGTAATACAATGTTGTAAAAAAGTAAAAAAAAATATCAGAACCAACAGAAATTGTAATCTTATACAGTATATAAATATGTATTTAACTGATTAGAACAGCAATTAAAATGGTTAAATTGACAAGACGTTTTACACTTGCTATAACAAGAAAACTAAACTAATACTCATGTAATGCTCAATCAAACTTTGCTCAACACCCCACACCAGCATACCAAATATAAAGACATAATCACGTACTCAGACACACTTAAAACTTTTGACATTATTATATAATGATAATTTTTTTTTTTTTTAATACAGATATTTGTATTAAAACTAATTTTCCCAAACAGGAGGAAGTTAAACTCCTCAGCTTTTTATACTACACCTTTCTCTTTTATCCCTCAATACTAACTACCATGCCGAGATTTGTCTTTTACAGTTTTCAGTGACATCTTAATACATGCAATGAATATATTAAACAACAGTAAAAACACTGCCCTTCACATTTAAATAACAACATTATATTTTAGTTCCGTTCCAAAGATTCTTATCACAAAATAGATATTAAATTTAAAAAAACCAATTCTAAGAATAAGATTTCTGTCAAACTTAATCCTAGCTGATTCATCATTCCCTATAAGATCCAAGGTAACAGTATTAAAACTAGTTCCTAAAATTAACATGCCACAGTTAATTCCGGAATATTAAAATAAGTACAACAAATAGTTACAATAGCAGAGGACCAGAAAGCATACATCCATTACAGACAGATGTTAAAAGAAATGAAATGTATATTCTAACCAATTTCAAATTAAATTAAGAACACAGTAACAAAAAAAGTGGTACATAACACATTACATTTTACTAATGCTCTCAGCTGAATAAATAAAAGAATGTAGAATATCAATAGAAACAAATTTTATTTGAAAACCAATAAAAATAAATCAAACACACCTGAATGTGACAGAAAATATAACTGTAATTTAATATTAGGATAAAATATAACAATATATACTACAATCTAAAGAATTTGTTATTAAGATGGTAATATTGTGAAGGATTATCATCACCATTTTACAATGTATATTCTCCATAATAACCTTATAAAGTAAATTTATTAGAAACTGACCATTGTAATATATATTAACACATTGAACTCATTGTAACTTACTCAACACATTAAATTAAACCAGGTTGTTAAAAATTAAACTGCATAATTAAAGTTACCATTTTATAAGTAATATCACCAATACTCTGCCTAATTTAAGTGTATTTTACCCTTATTTCTTGATATGTGCTTCAGGTAAACAGAATATTCCACTAATTACAAAAACAGTACCAAATTAAATATTTTGCAAAATGTAAAATTATGAATACATTCTCAGAAAGAGATTAAATATAAAATAGAAACTACAGGGGGGGGGGAATATTATAGCTCAAAATATAATTTTTAAGGTAAACACAGATATCTCAAGATAATTCTGGAGATTGATTACAGCAATGTTAAAAACCAAAATTTCAACACTAATTGTTATAAATAAATACTATTTAATTAATAAATCAATGAAGTCATGATTTTTCAGCCAAAGTAATAAGTTATTGCGAACATCGAGGAATAAACAATAAAATATATTTTTTAAATTAATTTCTACAATATAAGGATCAAAGTTTAATCCACCAAAAACTGCAGTACATTTATCATAATCAGTGAATCACAGTAATCTTCATTAAAACATTGATACATAGAAGTCCAAAAGGAAATTATAAAAAAAGTCAACTTTTAATGCGTAATTTTGAAGTAAAAATAATGCTGCTTTGTTAAAATAGATATATATCTATCAGTGAACCTCCCATCAGTAGGGATCAAGGCTATACGATTTATTGAAAATTCAATCTTATCACAAAGAATTATCTATGATTACGTTTAATATGTAATGACCTAATACAAAAATACATATATAATAATAGATTAAGGGAAGAAGTAAATTATAATGGCCAAATTGTGCAAAACAATAGTACGCGAACCAGCACTTGTCAAAACAAAGAACAGCTGATCGTTCCCTTCTTTGTCCTCACGTCACTATCTTATTCAGCTGACCAACAAAGGATACAGTTTTATAACATCTGTGTCCATACGTCGTTTTCCAGCACTAGGAGAAGACATTATTATTTCCTGGGTCTAAGACCCAAATATCTACCTTAATATTCAAATTAGTCACTACCATTCACTTCAAAAATGCACTACGACTTATCCGTCTGCAGATGTTCGAACGAACCATCAACCAGTACAGTCAACGACAACAATCCCCACTACTTTCAGCAAAAGTACAGCCAAAGGCCAAAACAACAAAAATAAGTTTATTACGTCTTGTGTACAACTCTAACAATAGATCAAAATAATATTCAATACATAACGAAAAACTTCTATTTTTTCAGTTTATTTTAAAATAATTTCATACATTGTAAAAAATATAATTGATGTAACAATTCAAACTAATCGAATAATCAGTATATTACTATATGTTTACTGAACAGATCGGAATATTACTATGTATAAATACTTCTCTTGAAAAGCGTTTGAAAACTTAAAGCATTTATTCTCAGAGTAATTATTTTTCGATTTCTTCATGACGTATTGATTATTTTAATTTAAACCACTGATGTTTATCTTACTAGTTCCTTCTAACACATTTTCCATACCATTAAAATTTCGTGGAATTAAAATCAAGATTGTAAGCCCAGATCCCAGTCAAAAGCGCCGTGATTCAAAATGTGTATTTTAGGTTACAAAAAATATAGTTTGATCCTTAATTTTTTTTTGGAATAAGTAACATGGTTCACAAATATTGGCCAAAATCAATAAAATTCCATACTTTAAAGTTTAATATAATTAAAAGACTAATAATTCGTTCGTAAAGCATGTTCAATCAATTTAATCCTCAGAATCTGATATCTAATTATCAAAATTTGGAGTCAGATACTTGAAGTGCATTTGCAGACACACATATACAGACTTTTCTACAGAATGGTACCTAGCACTGACATATTCTACTTGGAACTTGGATTTACAAAATCACTTTATGCTAAAGAAGAAATATTTTCCTTCATTTTTATGCATCTTACGACTGTACGGTTCAATCTTTCACAATTTGTTTTTACATAGAATGTATAAAAAAAAATGTAACGATTTATTTACCTTATTTAATCTGCTCAGGTTCAGAAGATGTTATATTCAAGTTGAGATTTTTTTTTTCCACTAATTTGTTATAAAACTGTTTTTATTACTTATTTACTTGAGGGAAATTAAATAGTGATTAATAGTTTTAAGTATAAACACAGTAAATTTTTAAGCTTTACCTTTTATAAGACTGAATTTTTGTCTCATCATGAGTAATAGTAAATATATAGTGAATTTAAGTTAATAAAAAATGTATTTATTACTTAAAAGAATTTTTCATTTAAAGATTAAGAAAACCTGATCATACTAAGAGATATTACAAAAAATAAATGCAGATTGTTTTTTATGAAAGATGATTTGGTGAAGGTCTACAACCTTCATAAGATTTGATTTTTCATACAAAATAAATATATTTATAAATATTAAACTAGTATTAATAAATATTAGTTAAGAAACATAGCACTTTCAAGCGAAGTCTCCACTACAATAAAAAGCTATTAACCAACTGCAAAAATCTCTAAATATAACTGCAACTGTAATTAGGCAGGCTTTTAAAATATAATGAAACGGTTAACAAAATGAATAACACTTTCAATTAAATGTTTAACCCTTTAACCCTTTGCACTCGAATGGCCGCCACTGGTGGCCCACTGTCATTTCTACAACAGCTCTAAGTTGATTATTGAAGCTTTGTCTTCTCAGGTCAGATGGGCCACCACTGCTGCCTACAGCTGTTTCCATGGCAGATCGATCATTATACTAACCTATTCATCCTGTGAGGTCGGAACAGCCACCACTGATGGCCACTAATGATTTCCCTATGCACTAGGATTCTCCACCATTGGTGGAGAACCCTAGTGCATAGTGACCATTCAACATATTTGTCTATATTTATTTTTAAAAGATTTTCCGGTTACTAGAAAAACAAAACAAACAGAAGTTACAATGCTTACCTCATTTTACGATGCTTCAGCACAAACAGTTAGATGAGTCAAGGGGGGAGTCGTAGAAAGTATAAAGAAACCAACTTCAGTTTGCAAATACAATAAATCAATGGGGGGGGGGGGGTTGATCTATAGATCAGTACATATCTTCCTACGCATTTATCTGAAAATCTATATAATGGTAGAGAAAAGTGTTTATCTAGTTATTGGAAATTATTATAGTAAATTCCAATATTTTGTTTACCATGAACAATCCACAAAATGCAAAAGTCAGATGTTTTTAGGAAACAGCTAGTTAAGCAATTAGTGGGAGACAAGAAATTACAACAAATGAGATAGCCAGAGCAATATTGAACTGGAACAATGCTTAGACGGCAAATTACCACTTATTGTTTTCCCTGGAAGACAGAAAATTTAAGGACTGTGCTGTGTGCAGTTACCGAGGTCAAGGTGGATCAAGAAAACGAAGTAAATTTATATGCGATACCTGCGAAATTAAGCCAGGACTTTGTTTTAAAAAATATCATAGAGAAAAAAATGTTTAAAAACTAGTTTGTGTTAAAAAAAACAGCAGTAAAAAAAAAATGTATATTGTACCATACAATTTTATTGCCCTTTTCAATGTTCGTTATTAATACTTATATTTATAATTTCACAAATAAAATCAAACAATTAAACAAGTAGATTCTTTTTTTGTTAAACAAATTATAGATATGGTATATAAATTCCATTCGGGTGTTTTATTTATTAAAAATCCGTAGTAACTAGCTATTGCAATAGGTAAGCATAAATAGGTTCCGATCTCGCGTGGCAGAGTGAGTAGTTTGTATGATGAGTTGACAGAGAAGTAGCCACGGTCACTGTTGGTGACCGTGGCTACCATTGGGCAGCACTGGTGGCCCATCTGACCTGAGAGAACAATCCTTAAAACACCCATCAGAGGGCAAAGGGTTAAACCAAAGAGTAATTTTATACTTCTACCAACTCACCAAAATGAGAATTTACCCTTATTCCACCTTTGTTCAATAGAAACCTCATTCACAGTTTAGCATTTAATGCAGCCCCCACACAAGAAACTAAGTCTCTGGTAAAGTTGTCACCTTACTGAAGTTCAATAAAAAAGCTACTTGTCCTCCCTGCTACTAGGGGTGTCGGCAAGCTATTGCAGGAATTATGCCTGGGCAGCTGACACAATTCCTATGATTCTTACCCAAGGAAGAAGAGATAAAGGTTACGGAAAAGGTAAGATGTAAAGAATAAAAGATTAAGTAAGGGGGCAATCAATCCACATTGACCCTCTAAGTGAAGAAGTTTATTGTCTTGCCAAGGAATAATGAAATAGTTTTATGCAAGTTCTATAAAAATAAAAAAAAAAATATAAAACTCTGCAAAAGTTTATAGACTTATATTTTTTAATTTGAAAGAAAGTTACCTTGAAACTTATCATACCAACATACATAGAAACATACAAGATTTTAAAAAAATTTGATTTAATAATATGTGTTCATAAGTATTTAGTATGTATGTAATATTTTTCACATAGTTCAGGCTCATTATATTCATTAAATATTATTAATAACTGAAAATTACTTTCCAAGTCTACTTAAATGTGATCACTTAATAACAAATATTTTTTATTACCGCAAAGATTAGTTTTTTTATTTTTATTTGCCGAAAGATGTTCATGAAATCTACATGAGACCTACTACTTAACTGACGTATATTTGCTCACATTAATTATATATACTATAATTAAAATTGGAGCAATAGGATCTGTATTCATTAATAAACATGACAAAATATTTTATCACAATGTGTAACTTTTAATCACTCAGTTTTATATTTGCCAATGGTAATATTCTTCATATAGTTGTTATAATGTTTATTTTAATAAATAAAGATGGATTCATGAAATTTGATAAAATCTTATTCTTGATCAGATCATTCTTGGAATTTTATTTGTTACTGATAGTTTGATAAATATTAAACATTATTAAAAATAATATAAATATGAATTTATATTATTAAATACTTTCCTTCGTCATTACATTTAAATATGAAATTATTAAAAATTTATATATTATTTACTATGCACATTTATATCCAATGCTAAGCACTTTACATGGTTAGTCATCAACAGTTTAAAAAAAACCTTCATAATTTCTCATCATACCTTCAAAGCCATACGTATGATGAAATGAGAGAAATTAACAAATTATGGATAGTTCAGGTAATACAAAGTTACATTATAGGTATGATCTCTATTCTAGTTCGTCCTATAATTATTAAGATTTTTTTTTACATATGTAACATCTGAAAATAAAACATTTAATATCAAAGAAAAAAATGTAACGATCATTATGTTAATTAAAAACAAGAAATTTTTTTTAAAATCTCACAAATTTGATTCTCAATTTTCATTCCATTTAAGCCCACCATCAAGATGGACAGATGAAAAAATGTAAATGTTAGTTGTATTTAAATATGCAACTAAAAATAATAACACTTATAACAAAAAAATTAATAAGAAAAGACATATAATTTTGCTAAACATATTTTAAACAACAAACATAATTATAAACCAAAAAATTTTGACATACTCAATTTTTCACATAATATACAAATTACCAATAATTTATAAAAGTACCGTATATATTTTAATAATGATAAATTAATGAAAGAATAAATAAGTTTTGATGATATATTATATAAACAGGAACAAAATAATCGAGTTGACCATACCGTTCCATATCCAATTTATCATAAATGATGGAGACATTTGCAATGATAGGAAATAAGTCAAAATAATTTTAAACATATGATGACCACTGTTATAAAATTTACATAGAAATTGTACACCAACTATGAAGTTTTAGTTTTAATACAATTAAATAGAAAACATAATTCCGAGTTCCTGATAATGGAACACTGAAAGCGCTAGAACTAAATTTATAAAATTTTTGGTAAGTGGATTTATTTATTTAATTATTATATAATCATACCACGGGCCATACTTGATAAAATTATAACAAAAAAATTTGTTCAGGAATTTAATATCTTCCTTTTTGTTTCTTTTTTTTTTAAATTTATTAGCTACTATTCTTTTTTTTTAAATCAATTTGGTTTCTTTTGGGTCGTATTATTCAGTGTATTTTTTAAGCATTTTATCTACTTCCCTGAGTTTTAAATCATTCCTAGGAAAAACTCATACTCTTAAACTCTATAGTTTCTTCAATCTGTTTTAGATATAAGCAATGATTTCTATCGTTTGAAATTTTCTACCTAACAAATCAGCAGTACCTTCTCACATCCATTCTATTAAGTCTTCACCTGAATGTTTTCATTCCCATATATAATCTAACATATTTATTTTTATTATGTCATAAAATAATTGTTACCAATTTCTTGTAAAATAGGTCAGAATTTTTACACCAGGATCTTAACATTTTCTATTTTCACACTACATTCTTTTCTTATTTTTATGTAAAAGTTCGGTTAAAAAACACATGTATGACACAAACACAGATTTAGATGACCAAATGAGAGAACAAAATATAGAAAGTGACAAATTAAAGAGGTTTCACTGAAATATATTATTTTACAATCACAGTTACAAAATAAAAAAATTTTTAATTCACATTTAACACTATACTGCATCAGTAAATTATAGTTGGCTAATGGCAAGCAGGAAATTTAAAGGAAAGATTATTTCAAAAATAAATTTATTGAACAAATTTAATTAATCAGTGATGTTTCTTATTCACTACTCAACATTAACAAAGTTGTAAAGTTTATCAAAAAATTACACAGTAAATTTAAAAAAAAAATCTTAATGTTTAATTATTGTTAATGCGAAAATATTATCATAATAATATAACTGAACATAATAACAATATTATTAAAGGTAGCAATAAAACTAATACAAAAATGTTAAATATATATGATTATAATGTATCCTCTAATTAACATAAAGTATTTTAAACAACATTCATTCTATAATATATAAATGAAAAAAATTAAAATTTCTATTAATTTTTTTATAAGAGCTTACAGAATGAAATTGAGTAAATATATATAAAATAAAAAAAACATAATCAGCTGTTCAAAGGCACAGAATATAAAATAACAATGATAATAAAAACCAAATAAAATTCCTTAAAAAATAATATGATACGTAATTAATATAAGTATCAAAGGAGTAAAACAACAAAGCAAAAAATCAAATTTAAAGGAACTATACGAGTACATGGGAAAAATAAAAAATATCACTTGAACTATTGAAATAATTACTATCAATTAAAGTAAAACTAATCTTCGATAAAGTTAATATTTTGCTTTTAATGATAACAAAAGCTATAAATTCTCATCCATAAAAAATAATATCAATAATAATAAAAATATATAACAATTCATAGCTAAGCAAGTGGACTGAATTTAATACACTCTAGTCTCAATAATACAAGTTCATATTAATTTAAATTTCATTTCTAAAGCAACCAAAAAGTATTTTTAAAGAAAATAATTTATAGATTCAAAACTGCAACTTTCAATAAAGCCTTTATAATAAACTCAAAAAATGTTTGGATCTATGTGCAGTAACACACACAGATAATTTTAAATTGAAAAAATAAACAAACAAGATAAGAATAAGTAGATAAAGATGAAACAGAAAGCAGCACTGACAACAATCCAACATCATAATGGTTGCAAAAGCAGATCACAAGTATGAAAGATATAAGAAAAAAAAACAAAGGTATTTAGCAACAAAAGATGAACTGCTAAGAAAGATTAGCATCATAAAAAAAAATATATTAGATTACACATAGTACTAGTGCCAAAATACCAATAATATTTCCTCCAATGAGAGTCAGTATAAACCTACTACTGTACCTGTTGGCATTACTAGGTATTATACTGGGGCAACAAGCTCATTTTTCAGCATGAATGGAAATTTTCATTAAAAAACAGATTCTTAAGAATTCCATCAATAGGCTCAATCTATCAAGCAATAGATTCCATCTAACACCTGAATTCTACATACCAGATGACATCAAATTTCACACTTAAATTTAAACGACTTAGTAAATTGGAATGAGTTAGAAAGCAATAAAATATAATACATTTAACAAATCAACTTAATCTATGTTTACACTCATATGTGCGTGCGCGCGCGCACACACACACACACACGCACACACACACTGTGAGAGGGGAGGGAGAGAATTGAAAATTTCTATTCTAACCCAATTTTTGTATTTTTTGTAATAAGTTTTGATGTAGTTTAAGTTACCTTGGACTATTGAGACACTGTACAGTTATTGCTTTAATTTTATTAATAAAACACACACACACACACACACACACACACACACACACACACACACCAAGAGAGGGGAGGGAGAGAATGTAAAATTTCTATTCTAACCCAATTTTTGTATTTTTTGTAATTAAGTTTTGATGTAGTTTAAGTTACCTTGCACTATTGAGACACTGTACGGTTATTGCTTTAATTTTATTAATAAATAGTCACTAAAAAGAAAAATTTAATCTATTAAATAACAATTAAATATATATTATTAAGTACATATATTATTAACATTAAACAGGAATATTGTTCAATAGTTAAAATATTAAAAAAAAAAAAAACAAAACACTAAAATTATAAAACAGCACATTAGTCTTTTACATTTAATAATTATGTTCCCATTAACCTTGAAAAAAAAGCAGCCTGCTACAGACTTAACATACAAAAATGATAATTAAATTTATAATTGTTATAATTCAATCTTCAAACAATTCCTTAGATAAAAAGCCATCAGAGAATTTCTTGAAGGAAACAAACAAGATAACAGAAACTGTAATATCAATTCAACAGGGCATAAAAATTCTGAATTATAAATATTTTAAATTTTACAATAATTAATAAAGAAAATTGTTTATGAAACCATTACAAAAACATTCTCTCACTACCTCAGCTTTTGTTTTACTATAGTGAAAATAATGTATTAACACATTTTGTGTTGTTTGATTTTTCAGTTTTATTATTTGTTTATTTTTTATGGTTATTGCCTGTCCCTGCTAAAAGCTTTGCGATGGGTGTGTTATGAAATCTTACTTATTGTTATAAAATGCACACACCCTATTTTGCAACTATTCCAGCTAATTTTGTTGCAGTAATTTTCCACAACGCCTCCTTCATCTGTTCTCACGGTTTGCCGTTTTAGCTGGTCCCGTTGGCTTGCACTCTATTGTGCGTGTTACGAGCTTTCCTTTTTCTTTCTTTCTTTCGTTTTTGGTAGTCAGTCGACTCTCAACTGTGATGCGATTACAATGTTCTACTTCGACTCCTGGGTTCGCCAGTTCTCTTAGTCCTTCATGCTCCATCAACACCTCTACCAATCTTCTCTCAGGCAGGATTCAACACCGTAGGCAACCTGACCACATGCCTTTCAGCTCCAGCGTTCCAACGGTTTATATTTTATTCAAGCATCTGCTAACATTTTGGTGTTTCATAGTGGTTTCAACAAGTGCACCCGCCAGGTATATCTACTAATCACAAATAGTGCAACCATCAAATTGTAAGGTAACATTTCTTATTACTCATATATTTTTTTATAATTTATTTAGTTCATTTTAATAAGCATCTACTTCTCAGTGATTTGTATTTTTTCATATGAAACTAAATAATTAAACATTAAATAATTCAAACGCTCTCATTTTCTATTTGGCTTTGAATAAAGCATTTGTCGGAATTTAT
>JAAAKQ030059967.1:0-15866 GCA_010016005.3 Zanna intricata
GGCCTGGCTGATGACTGAGATATGTAATCAATACGAAGGTCTTTCAGACGACTCCCGGTAAAGCCCTTCTGGGCTAGAACGGGAGGGGTGGTGTGGCGGCCGGAATCGTCACTTGGTGGGTGTCTTCCCCTATGAGGGTTGGGATGGAACAATGTATACATGCATTTGTATTGGTTGTGCTGGGCAGGTGATCTGAGTTTATTTTTGTCTAATACGCTACTTTTATACTCAACAATTTTAAAACCTATATGGACTATGGATACAACTACGGGGTACGACAAGCAATACAAATGTTGAAATCATACAGCGGTTTAACAACACACTAGCGAAGTGTATATCTGAGGCGCCGTGGTTTGCTAAAAACAGTGAAATCCACCAGTATTTATGGTACGTCAAGGGAGAATACAACGCTTCAGTTCGAAGTATAAACTTCGGCTAAATGACTACGTTAACCAGTTGGTCGTAAACCTCCTAGACAACAGTGAGAATGTTAGAAGATTTAAGCAACTGCAGGTTTTGGACATTAGTAACTCTATAGTATAATTACACCTGCTGAGTGTTATGCATTAATCAGTCCTTCATTCCATTCTTCTCTATTTATGTTTTTCCGTTTCATTTTTTTCTTTTTTGATTTTTTTTTTCTTTTAAGTAATTCGTCGATCTGTATTTTTAAGATTCTTGTTATTGTTGTTGTTTGTTGTTTCCTGCTACATTACTGTTAGAACAGTTCTTCACTACCTTGTGCACGTTTTACTCTTTGAAGTTTTATACAGTGGTAGTATGTAATTTTTGAGGAATTTCAATGGGGATTTGAAACAAACAAATAATTGCTACATTTGTTTTTATATGCTAACTAGTATTCTATGAATCGGGAACCGGGTTTTAAAATTGTACTTGTATACAGATATTGTATAATAAAAAGATTAAGTTAATACATTTTTCTTCGTTAATTTTTCACTGATTTGAGATTAAACATTCATTTAAAAATAAACACAATCCCAAAAAAGTAATCATCCGTAATTTTTATCATATTACCTTTTATTAATATGACTTTTTATTAGACCCATAATCGTATCCTTAAGATATAGCTAGATTCTTTAAATCTAAAAATTCAAATTTTTAACTCACTTCTTCTTTTTAAGAACAGTTTTAATTGCCATGATCATAATTTCACCATACATACTTGGATTTCTAAAACGAATCCTAATTATAAAATATTTCATTTTTTCAAAAATGTTATGATGTTTCTTCTGAATTCGAAATTACAGTAAGTTTTTTAGGAGTTAACCTTTAATCAAATTATTTTTATTTTAATAGTTCGATAATATGTTATCTAAAATAAACGTCTATTGTGGTCTACCAAAATCTAAGGTATATTTCTTCCGAATCATCTTTCCTGCTGGAGGATTTGAGTCAAATAAATACATTTTCAATAATATTTTATTCAGTAACTTATATTAAAAATTAATTCCATTACGCGGGGTTTTCTTTAATTTTATTTCGATTTTATTTATTTAAAATATAATCAGATTTTTTTTTTTTTCATTTTATATGGCAAAATATAACGAATGAATTTTGAAACAGTTGTTCAAATTTTATGTTATACGATGAATATGTATTTTTTCTAGTGATGATATAAGTAGTTGTAATAAATATTTTATACATAAACTTAGCTATGTACATAAATGAACAGTTATACATACATATTGTGGCCTCGACGTTTACGTTTCCGATATTATTATTATTATTACTATTATCTCAGTTACGAAACAGAACGGTTGACTTTTATTGTGATTTACTTTAACAATACATAATTTTTTTTTTTTTTTTAATTTATATATTGTTATATGCTTGATTGGAAATTTAAGTTCTGATTAAAATTATTTAGATACTTTATCTTATAAAAAAAAAAAATAATAATAAAAACAATCATTCTTCTATAAGTAGTTCCAATATTACAGAATTAAAAAAAAAAAAAAAAAAAAAAAAAAAAAAAAAAAAAACTGGCTGTTATCGGAGAAATTTACTTACTGAACTGCGCTTCCTTTGCAGATGTGTTGTGTAGCCTACGACGCAATGCGTACAACACAATGAATGTTTCATAATTACTTTTTTACACATTCACATGCATACATACACACCCATACATATTCAAGTAATGTAAAACTACACGTGGATAATAAACTATAAAAATCAGTCACCATATCGAGACAGAAGTTAAATTAAAAAAAAAAAAGAAAAAAAAAAAGATCACTGTGTATTTTAAGAGGGAAAAGCTTTTAACGTGAAAAGGAAGAAAGGCTGGGTGTATTGAACCAAGTATTAAATAATACGTAGAAACGTCTGTTTAAACAGCTGTCAATATTCATTTTATATGCATGTGTTTTATCATTATTTCATATTTTATATGGCAGTATCCTGTATGTATAACGTTTAGGCCTTTTTATGTTGTTATCAAACACCCACTTCGTTATTACTGATAATAATTATATAATAATAAATTATAATATCCCTTTTTTAATTAAATTATGAACTAGCTTTTTTTTAACATACAGCTAGATATTAAATTAAAATTTTGTAAATCTGTGGTCATTATAAAGATAATGTATCTTAGTAATAGTTTGATGAGAACAAAGAAATATGATACTGATATTTCACAAACGGAGATGAAGTTTTGCAAAGATTTAGTCCATCTAGACAAAGTAAGAAATTGTGATATTTAGACAAAATTAAACATCAACTCAGATAAAAAATTATTTGATTTATTTCATTATTCAAACAGAATGCCAGAAAGCGTTTTATTGTTTTTATATAGGACTACTAGCCGATTCCTCCATGCGTTATATTATTTATTATAGAAATTGTATGAGATAAATATGACGATCTTATGAAAACAAACTAAAAATTTTAAAGAATGAAATGTTTACAGAAGAGCCTCTGTTAAAAAAATAATAAATATAATTAGGATCTGTAACTGCAACTGCAAAGGTCGTTTCAAAACGATACCGTTGTAATGTTATTTCACGATTAGTTAGAGGAAAAACCCTCAGTTTAAAACAATTGAAACTTTAAAGTAAAATTACTTTGAGATAGCATCAAAGTTATATAATTTTCCGCCTTGAATTGCGGGAAATACTTTAAGGCCGGATTTACATAGTAAGATAATCTAACCAAAATATTTTCTCTGCCAACTATTTATTTAAATAAATAGCGGATGTGTTATTTAAATATGTTTGTATATACTAAAAGGTTATGCTTTAGCAATGCCGCGAAATTTTTTTTTCAGATTGCGGTCCGGTTATTTTTTCATTTCCCGTTATCATTTATGTTATGTTATGCCCATTTGCATAGCACTGTTAAGACCACGTATTATATATAGTTCTGGGATGATTACAGTTTATATTACTTGTTAAATACACTTCCTTGTACAAAGTAAAGGAAGTATTGTGATCACGAAAAATTTCGGTTTTCAGATTTCAAGGGGAATTATCCATTTTGACTAGGCGGTGACGTCTGTACGTATGTGTATGTACGTACTCAAAAACTATTAGCCGTAGGATGTTGAAATTTTGGATTTAGGATTATTGTAACATCTAGTTGTGCAACTCTCCTTTTGACTGGAATCGACTGAATCAAAAATGTCCAAAAAACCCAAAATCCAAAAAAAAATGTGGATATTAGACTTTTTCTTAACTGCAGTAATAAGCCCTCATTGAGAACATTTCAACGATACTTATTTTCATTGGTTCCAGAGTTTTAGCCAAATAAAATTTTAATTAATGAAATATTTGGATCTTATAAGAGGAAGGCACACCGGTTCGGATCAAACTTCATCTCTTTTGTTTTTTTTAATCTTTTTTTTAATTGAAATATATTTATTTGTTAATAATTATTATCCTCTGATGTAAAAAATTTTTTTACGATACATAATAATTTAATAACAATAAAAAAATAATCAGAATTTATTTATGAAATAATATTTCATGAACTTTTCATTTAAAAAAATGTATATATGCAATTTAATAGGTGTACAACGCCTATTGGTGTCTCATATGGTGTCCACATCAGATTTGTTTTAAATAATTAATTGTAAATTAAAATACTTTAATTGTAATATTTTTATCTTTACGTAAAAATGCTTGAACAGGAAAAGAGAAATGATTTTAATTTAATGTAATTTAATTGATAATTTATTATTTTCCTTTTATTCTAAGATGATTAATTATATAATAATTACAAATTAATTAAATTCTTAAGGTGGGAGTTAAATTTTAAATCTTTTATTTTTATCCCTTTTTTGTATGTACTCGGTTCTTATTTCTTTTTTTTTAATAACTTTGGCGATTACATTACATTACTATTAGAGATTTAATATTGAAAGTTGTATTTGAAAACTTGGTTTGTTTTTAGACTCCAACCCTTTTACTATTTTTTTCTACGTTTAGTTGCTCAAGGTAAATTTAACAAAACTTCAAAAAATAATAAAATATTGAATTTTTGTTGCTGAAATTTTATACCGTGGTCAAAACCATTTTATTATTATTTTACACATTCAGAAGGTATTTAAAATAAAATTTGGAATGGAAGTTCCATCACTCTTTCTCTTGAACAAAACTGGCTTTTTTTCTTCTTTCAAAAATTTTAGAGGATAAAATTTAAGAGAACAGAACTTTTTTTAATAAAATTTGCATAATTTTTTTTTTGAGATTTGAAGCAGAGACAGCTCTATTCTTTCAGGTGGAATTAATTTCTTGTAATTTACTCGCTGAGAATTCTTTTAAGAAAAAATAATCTCGAGAACAAGAATTAAACCAAACAAAAATTTAAAAAAACTTTCATAGGAAATATCTTTTCCTGAATTTTGAACTTCTAGATGATAAATTAGAGAAAGTTTAAAACAATGAATTCGAGCAACGGTTCCATCTAAACAATTGTCTAATAAAGCAGTTTCTAAACACAACCGTTTTTTTGTATCGTGCTAAGTATTTATCAGCTTTCGAACGATTAAAAACTTTATTTAAATAATTGTGTCTAATCGTTTTATTGAGAATTCGATTTCATTTATATAGGGCTTCCAGTCCTATATTAGCGTTTATGAATCTTTTACAGTTTAATAAATGTAGTATGTATGTAGTCTTATTTAATGCCAATATTATTGCCCGCGAAAACTGGTTTATACGGATAATAAAGCTGTATTACAATACGAGAGCTGAAAGTTTGCTCCTCGCCAACTGTGGTGTCTAGAGTACTAGTCATTGTGTTGTACTAGTTTGTTGTCTTTGCATTTTATATATTAATGTGTCATGTTATTAATAATCGGATGATGTCACCAAGTTAGGTAGTATAATAAATCCCGCTCGCCCGTCCCGCCAAAATCAGCCGACATCGGTAGTTCGGTTGACAAAGATAGGGACAAACCTTCTGTTCAGTTAGTGTATAGTATAGACAAACGTTTAATAAGTTTGTTTCACAAGCATTGCTATGTTAAGCTACGATTTCTCATTTCCTTTCCGAATATAATATTTTTTTCTTTTTTGATCTAGTGAATGCCACCTTTATTTTAAGGAATCATGGTCATTATGAATCCAGTTCCTGAAACCTAGTAATTTTCATTCCATGTAGTATTAGACTTCTTCTCTGAAATATAAAACCAAAATTTTCATTTAAAAAAAAAAATAATTCAAAAAATTATGATCATGTAAGATTTTAAAGATCGAACAGACTAAAATTTAATCATAGAATGTTTAATTCGTCATCAAGTTTTCAACTTCACCTTTCAATATGAACTCTCTAATAGTAATGTAATGTAATTCCCATGAGTCATTTTATAAAAAATAAAATAAAAACGAAATACATATTAAAACAGAGATAAAACTAACATAAAAATAAAAGATTTAAATTTAATTCTTTCTTCAAGGAATTATCATTAAAAAAAAAAAAAGAGGAATTATAAAATATCAGTTAAATTAAGATTGTTTTTTCTATTCAAGCTTTTTTACTTAAAATTGAAATAATATTAAAATTAAAGTACATTTTAATTTACAACTAGTATTATTTAAAAAAAAAAAGTGTGTATTTAAATCAATTTTTTGTAACAATTCATAGGAAACAAATTGAGAATAAAGCCTTAACGTTTGTATGTATTTGTGTTTAACAATCACTGTAAACTGTTAACCAGCCCAGTACTATACATAACACGTAGTCTAAGCCTTGTTATGCGAATGGGCATAACGTAATATAAATGAAAATGGAAAATTGAAAAATAAACGGGCAGCAAACTGAAATTAAATATCGCGGCGTTGCTAAAGCTTATGCTTATATACATATTAGCATATGGTATATAGACTGTCTTTTCAATATTTATTGCTGATTGATTTTCAACTAACCATTCATTTACAAGAACATACGTATTCGTTTTCCCAAAGCTCTCTTGAAAAGTTTTGGGTTTCTTTGGTTTCTTTAAACAATTTTTTTTAACCCTCCCAAATTTTTTTTTTAGTTTTTAAGTGAAATTTATCAACACCTCCCCAAAAGATTTGACCCCCTTCCCAAAAAAATTAGACCCCTCCCAAAAAAATTTTTTTCAGTTTTTTGAGATTCATCTAGAAAACCACCAAGAAAGGTTGACCCCGCCCGCGGAAAAAAATGTTGGCCCCCCAAAAAATTTTTTTTTAGTTATTCAATGAGATTACTCAACGATACCACCACAAACAAAATTTGTCCCCCCCCCGAAAAAATTTTTGCCCTCCCCCCAAAAAAATTTTTTTTTTTAGTTTTTAAGTAAGATTTAACGTCACCTCCTCAAAAAAATTGAACCCCTCCAAAAAAAACTTTGCCCCCTCTAAAAAAAATTTTTTTTTAGTTTTTAAATGAGATTAATCAACGACACCACCCAAAACAAAATTTGCCCTCTTCGAAAAAACTTTTTGCTCCCTCTCAAAAAATGTTACCAAAAAAAATTTTTGGGGTAATTTTTTTTAGTGAGCTTAATACTACTGCATCTTCAGCTAAGCAAAAATGCATCCTTCAGGTAGAATTTCGAAGAAGTCATTCACATATATTACAAGAATAAGTGGTCCTAGTACTGTTCCTGAGGAACAGTTTACTTTTCTGATATCACTTTTTCTTTTATTTATTTTTACAGTTTGCACTGTCATTTAAATAACTTTGCAATAATTTGTGTGCTATACCTCGTATTCCATATTCGCACAGTTTCTTTAGTACTATTTTATAATTGACTGTGTCAAAGGCTTTCGTGAGATCAATAAAAGTAGATTCCAATCGGAGTAGATTCCAATTCGGTGTTCCAATGATTGGAATACCGTAGTTTATATTTTTTGAAATGATTTTGGGCCAAACTAGAGCTGTAATCAAATATTTTACTTTTTGTTTCTATTCACCCTATTAAATAATTTCTGCCACAAGTGTAAACATACACATTTATCCATTAACGGAATTAACTTATTTATTTTTAATCCAGTATTCTTTCCGAAGAACTTTATAAACTAAATTTCTTTCTATGTATTTTTTTAAAAGTTTTTATAAGTATAATAGTATTATTCTTTCTGATAATTAAACAAAAGAACTAAAAATCATTAAAAACAAATTTAAAAACAGTTTAAAATATCTAATAGATTCTATAAACTTAGTTATAAAGAAATATTTTTAATAATGATTGACAGTTACATGTTATTTTAATCATTAACCTTATCTCTTTTCATACAAGCGCATGCTTGACTGATATGTTACGAAGGACAATTCTGTTACATCCTTTACAATCTATAAAAATTACTCCTTCTTTCACAAATCTGAATAGGTAGGTAGGACATGTCCCAAATTCGTTTTCACTTTTACTATGACGCGACATGATTTAAAGTCGTTCAAGGATTTGATAGTCTAATAAAAAAGTAATTGAAAGTTGTTTATGTATGTACTACGTATTGTTTATTTGTACTTGTCACTCACAAAAAAAAAAAAAAGAAAAGACCTGATTTATTTTAATTTTATTTAAGGAAAAGTGTAATGTGTTATATCAGTAGTGTTTTACATTTACCATATGAGTTTAAAATTTAATTATTGCTTCATAATAACCTAAAAACTTTAAGGTGATTTTAAAAACAAATAAAAGTAAAAATAAACTGTTAATGAAATGAGTTGGAAAAATAGATTATATTAAAAAAATCAGTTACAAAAATCTTACTTAAAATCTAAAACTAGATGGCCATTTTGTTTGTAACGCTACTTCAACAGTAGATTATTAAGGAAACAAACATACTGGAGGTGTTCTAAGAGGTTTTGGCCAAACTTAAGGGATTGATTCAGGGCATCAAAATAAAAATAAAAAAATCATATGGACAAATGTTCTACCTGGCTTCGTTACAGTAAAAAAAAACTGGGTTAAATTACCGTTCAAAAATAATTAAGATATTTTTGTTTTATGTACGAATCTTAATTTTCTCTGAGTTCATATTGAGTGTATACTAGTATATTGGTATCGCTGTTTTCAAGCAACGTAAATAAAAGGCACTGTTTCACATTACAAACAGTAACAGATGTAAAAAACCAAGATGTAAGTCCCCAGTAAAAGTTGCTTTCTCTGAATAGGATTCAACAATTTATTACTTTACAGTATCCCTAGTCTTTTCTATGGCTGTACTGTGATATATATTAAGCACTTGAAATAAAAGACATACCAGCTCACCGTTGATATCTTTTAGAGTAATGATGTTCACTATACAATCAATTTCATAAATAAACCAGAACCAAGTTGGCAGGTAAAGGATTAACAATCACCCGCATTTCAGTAGACTTGGATACCGATTTGAAATCGTATATTTTGCTCAGTGAAGAACATAACGAGCAATAACTTCGCTAAAAGTTTGGCATGGTGTAGCATGGTGTACTCCTTATATTTAAATATAATTATGTACATTTTTGTTTTGGGAGTGATTATGATTCATATAATCACCTAATGCTATGTTACGTTATATGCATTATCGTGTCAAGTTCTACTTCTTTCAAGGGTCAGAAGGGTCGATAGCAGGGAAGTCAAGAAGAAGTTCCGAGGACACGTCGGAATAATCCCTCCGAGATTGCGTTATGCTTAATTACGGGTCCGGTCTCGGGGCGGTGAAGTCCGGTGAGGGTGGTTTAGTCGGTAATGATTGACAGGCATTCCTGGCATCTCCGCCAGGCATTCCTTCAATTTAATGGCATTTAAAGGCAATTTGCCTTTTAATGGCATTCCTTCATTTCCGGAAAAAAAGTTCTATTTCTAATTTTTTTATGCCTTAAAGTTTATTTTCATGTTTTAAAGGAAGTAGAAACATACGAATGAAATAATATTTAGAAACTGCCTCAAAATTTCTCACGTATGATTTTGAGTAAAGTTTTAAATTCGCATATAAAAATTATAGAATATAGAATTTATTTAAATTCTATAATATTTTAATAGTAGATATTTTAATATTAAAGAAAAGATATGGTGATCTTGTCAAAAAATGGGGTATCGGATATTTTTGCAAATCTTCACATTTTAGGATCCAACTAGATCACTCGATAAAAAAATATAAGTATGTTTTGTATCCATGCCGTACTGCTTTTGGCCTAACATCTCAGGATTGATCAAACAGATTTTCTTCAAATTTGGTTCAAATATTTTTATATAAAGGTCATATTCATTTTTTGTTTTTAATTCGTTAAAAGCTGGGAATCGCGAAATAAATAATTTCCATTTTCGTCAGACGCATTTTAGAGAAAACTTTATTAAAACAAATTTGTTACCTACAAAAAATATATAAATAATTAAAAAAAATATTAAAAAAAAATCAACTCCTACTTTTTAAAATTGAAACATATGTTGTTTTTTGTTTCATCTTCGTTTGGTTTAAATAATTTTCAACGATTTTTTGAAAGTTATACTTCATATACATAAAGCTATTAAGAAATATATAAATTTTTTAAAATTATAGAGCCCGGACCTAAAATATAGATAAAAATGTTTTTTAATACCTTTTACTTATTTTAGCTTTTATTGAAGGGGATGTTAGATTTAGAGAAAACATAACGTAAGAAAATTTTTTAAGTTTAACCTGTAAATGAATATTTTTAGAAAGCTCTTTCTTAAAATTTATTCCTTACTTTTAAAAAATACATATTCTGTTTTTTTTTTGACTCTAAACTCTTTTTAATTTTTTTTTAGTAATAACCGAGAAAGTCATACATTACTTTGCCAACTTTTTTCTTAAGTAATTTAAGTATAATCATGTATTTTCGTTTAATTAATCTTCCAATAATGTGAAATTCATTTTATTTATATTGAATTTTTTATTTATATATTAAAACATATTCTTTGTTTTAATAATAAAGTACTAATGTAATTTTTATATGTATAGTTAATGATATACAACAAGACAACGCATAATGAATGTCCGTAAATATGGATGCGGGCGTTAACTTTTATCGTGGCGATGGCAGGAAATATCTTCTAATTCTTCTTCTTTTTCTTTCAAATAAAGACCACATGGTTGAGAAATCAGGAATATTTTATTTTAACTTTAAGGGGGCACGTGTTTTCGCATTAAAGTATGCTGGTTTTTTATGTTCATACACAGACACACACAAAGTTATATATGTATATTTATGGAATAAAATTCAAAACAAAACACATCAGTTCCACACGTAAGCATAACATTTATTCATTTATTTTTTACTGAGGTAGCTCCGTAGACTGTAATAATGAGTTATTAACCGAACAGCAGCTGTAACTACCCAACTATAACTGCACCCTTTACTGAACATATTAAAATTCATAAGTTTATTGTAAGTAATTAAGATTATTATTCGATATAGTGAGTGATTTACAGTTCGTTGATTTTATTAAAACAAAAAGATAAAAACAAAATGTAATAAAGAATATGATTCATGAAGAGGCCAAGTTATTTTATGGTAATAATAATAATAATAATAGTAATTACTGACTGCTATTATTCGCGAGATAAATTTTAATGAACTTTATTAGCATGCGGTTATGAATAGAATTTCATCTTTTACTATGATTTTGAAGCTTAATAATTTGCTTTATAAAGCGTTAAAAATCGGGGATAACCTCGTTTTAATCGAAATTGTATTTAATAAACCGAAATAGTTTTACAGTAAATTTTCTTTGTTAATATATGCAATATCATCTCATTATTAAAGGTATTTAAAAAAAAAAAAGAAAAAAATCAAACAGAATTTTCTTCCTTTTTTTTTTTATTAACTTTTAACTTAATTCGAGTTTATATACATTTGAAGCACCCAAAACCATTTTAAAATATGCCATAAAAAAAATTTTTTTTTATTCTTCTCCCTCAATTTAAGTATTTTTATACCACTGGTTTTTCCATCTAAACCATTTTAAAACAATTTTTATTACATTTACAAACTATTTTTAATTTTAAAAATTAATAATTTTAATAACTACTGAAACATTATATTTTTAACTGTTATTGTGAACTATGCTCTTAAGATACTAGATAATTTTTTTTTTGTAAAGGTGTATCGCCTGCTTTGCCACGAAATATTTAATCATATTTTTATTTACAAATGTTCCTTCATTTATTTTCCTAATAATAGTTGTTCTTAATTGTTGCTAGCAGCCTCTTGCTGTTCCGGCGTTATTAATACAAGTAATGTTACATATTACAACATGTATGCTAATATTCCATTACAAAAATCTCAGCCCAACCCTCTTTTTTTTTCTTTCTTTTTCTACCACAGGTAAAATGCTTGCCCAAAACCTATTTCCAGTCCGTTCAGACGTTCTGCTGGACAGAAGGGACTGATTTTTTTTTCATTGTGCTCGGAATTGTTTACAGATATGTCATCAAACATCGACAGAACTTTAAAATGATTTTCCTGTGTGTAAATCTTGGAAAGTTCCTAAATTAAGTAATAAATGAGGATTTTTCGAAGAATTCTCAAAGAAGACTCAAATTTGGAGTCCGATGAATCTTAAAAGACATATCTGTGGATAATTTCAAGCAGAAAAAAAATCATCCCGATCCATCCTTCACGAACAGGAAATAGATTTGCAGCCAATATTTTTAATATGCAAGATGAATATTTCCTCACTAATATTGCATTTGATAATTTTTAAAATCTACTAATCTTGTTAATAATAAGAATTTATTGAAATGTAGCTACGAAGGTCGTTTAAGAATTAAAGAAATGACCATAGAAAAATTATTATTTATTCCATGAGAATAAAACTAATGCTACTTTACATAATCCCCGGTTACATTCAGGCACTTGCTAGCTTTCTGTAAGCTATATTCAGGCATCTTTCTGTAAGCTTTTTTATTAAATAGTGAAAAATTGTTTACCTTAGTGTCTGAACCATTTTTGTACCGCATTTTTGTCCTGCTTATTGCTGCCGAACTTGGTACCACGTAAAACTTCGAGTACAAAAAAAAATTTTATGTACGATATTAGGACGTAAGGTGATTTTGGCAACAGCTTTCAACGCAAGTTTTGAATAGCTTTCCGTATCTTTTGAGCGGTAAGAAGTAAGCATTACCGTGCAGATGAATGACGCCTTTTGAAAAAGAACCACATTTTCTCTGCATTGCGGATATACTTGTTTTCTAGCATGTCACAATAGTACTCACTGTTGATTGTACGTGGTTCTTCCAAATAATCGCTATAAATTTGGTTTTATACTTCCAAAACGCTGGTATCATCATTTAACGGGTTTATATGTAGGTTTTGAATTTTTTCCTGGTGGAAATCGGATGTTTTCATCATACTCAGATATTTAGAGTCCTGCTCAAAGTTATGATCCCAAGTTTCATCACAAATTAACGTGTTATTTAAAAACTATTGTTTAAGTTAGATACGAGTATTAATTCCGGTGTCTTAGTGATTTTGAGTTGGCTGGCTTGGAATTCACCTTGGGCACATTTTACGGTAATTCAGCTTATAACATGATTAATAGAATGAACAGTGACCACACTAATACTATAAATTTTAGTAATTTCCCAAATTTTGATGTATCTGTGCTTTCAAATAAAATCATTAAATACCATTTTGCAAAGCGTCCGTTGAAATTTTTTACTGGTCTTTTGCTACGATGAAAATCGGTGACACTTATTCGGCTTGAATTAAAACTGTTGGATCCATTTATAAAAATTTTCACGATTAATTTACTTTTTGTCATATTGTTCTAACATCAGCGAATGAATTTCGATTACTTTTACTCATACAGAAAATAAAAATCTTATCACTACAGTGATAACATTGTTCTTTCTTTTAGGGTTAAACGTTCAAGCGGAGCTAAAATATGAAATAAAGAAAAGAAGTTATAATAATGTTATTCTTATAATAATGTAATTGTAATGTAAGAATTACATTACATTTTCTACATTTTTCTACTTTTTCTATCAGGTGTGTCAGCTTTAACGTTGAAGAGTTTCAGTTTACTCTGTCAAATATTTTTTTCCGTTGTTGTCATTTGTTTCTTTAATTATTCAGAACTCTCGTACAAACAGAAAACCACTGATCCACAAACGTCCAGGTTAGACGAGTGTATGTAATGAGAAAAAATTAATTATCACTCAGGGTTAATAGAGCATATTTATAGAATATTTTGAGCGTTTTACGAATTTGATTTCAAATTTGGCTTAAACATGGTAAAACAAAGAATATTTTTTAACTTCTCCTTCGGTTTCTTAAAGAAAAAAGAATTTGATAACAATGTTGTAATACTTCTTGCCATTAGTTATTTATTCTGATATAGAGGAAAAATAATTATACATGGCAAAAGTTAACAAAGATTTCTTTTTTGGGAAGGGGTAACTTATGATGATGTTATCATTTTATGTTTAAATAAACAAAAAAAGTTGTAAAAATTAAAAAAATCGTCTTTTATGTTCTGCTCCTTCACCTCAAAAATCACCTCCAAGAATGATTTTTGATTGTTTTACGTTTGCTATCTTAAATGAAAGAAACTAAAATAAAAATTCCATTAAAAGATGTACAGCCAATAAAAATTTACCTTAGTTTTCTTTTTTTTTTTGGGATGAGGGAGGAATTATAATGAAATGATATTACTTTTGTATTAAAAGTTTAAATATATTCAGAAAAATTTTGAAAAATTCAAAAAATTTATATATTTAAACTTTGATTAGCTCCTATACACCCAATATCGCTTCCAAAATATTAATTTTGGTCGCTTGCACTACTGCTATGCGTAGGAAGACATTTAAAAAATCTATTAAAAAATATGCAATAAATAAAAAGATATTTTTTCGATTTTGGTAGAAGGGGAAGAAATTTGGGGGTGAAGTTGTTTTAAAAATGTTGAGATAAGCGTGCACGTGTACTGAGCTTAATATAAAGGGGTAATATAAAGCTTAATATAAAAACGTATTTCAACAAATTTCCCTGTATGGACGAATCTATGTAAAAAAATTTCATAAAAATCCGTTTATGCAGTCCAAAGTTATTAAGCTTTGAATACGCAAAAGCACGTATCCCTTCCATTTTTATTTTTATTTTTTTGGGTAGTCCCTGGGTCATGAAATGTCGAAAAATGAAAAAAAAAAAAATGTTCCTCATTTTTTGATTGATTACCATTCTTTTCTTCTAGCAAGATAGTTCTAGAACTGTGATGCAAGGAATGTAAACATTTTTAATTAAATAAAATTGCTTAACTTCACAGAAAAAAAAGTTTAGGAAATAAAATCTTCCCAATCTTCAGTAATCTAATACTATTTTCCATTAAAAGGCTACAACTGAAATTATGAAACGAGTTTATGTAATTTTAAACTAATCGGCAACTGCACGTGTGCCAAATGTGCGAATTTATTATTTTCATAAAGTACTATTTACCTTACTTTACCAATGTGTGTAGTTATTAAACATCGATTATTACTTAATTAATTATTCTCGTACACTCACACAATGTTTCTATGTAAACAAATGTATATACTGTGTATGTATACCTGGTACAAGAAATCGTAAAATTTATATTAATCCAAGCACCGTTTGTAATTAGTTTATTACCTTAGTAGTTAGACCAGTTGACGTATCTTTCATCCTGTCGGAAGGTCATAAACTTGTATTCAATACCAAACAGGTCATAATTTATTTATACAGTCCATATATTTTTTTTATAGTTGGATAAAAAATTTATTACTAAATCTAAGTTGTTTGATATTTATTTAAGTCTATTAGGTGAATGATCTTGGTTAAAAAAAAAAAAAAACTTTAATAACAGGTTTTAGTAATGTGGAAGAACATCTTTTTATATTGATTTATCAGTTTTCTTTCAATCTTCCTCAAAAAAAATGAATATTAAATATTTTAACAGTTTTGATCAATTAGTGTCAGTATAGGCGTAGAAACAGGAAAATATACATCAAACGTAGAATACGTTTTAAGAAATTTTAAATCTTAATTTTGTTAAATTCTAGTTAAATTATACGTTAAATTTTGTAAGATAGCATTGATACAGCCGAGTAACTTTCAAAAAACTGAATTGCTTAGAAAGTTAAATAACTTGTATTTTTCTGTTAGAACTCTGTCTTGTGAGTATGCTGACAATTGAATTACTCTGTGTTTACATACATAGACTATAAGCCTTGAAATCCGTCTAGAGATTCACCCCATAAATTTCTTCAGGTATATTTTCTAGCATATTTTCTTTCTTAATGTTTCCCTTTCTCTTTATTTGTTTAGCCTCCGGAACTATCGTAAGGTATTACTTCAGAGGATGAATGAGGATGACGTGTATAAATCTGAATGGAGTTGTAGTCTTGTACAATCTCAGGTCGACCACTCCTGAGAAGTGTGGTTAATTGAAACCCAACCACCAAAGAACACCG
>JAAAKQ030060000.1:0-10908 GCA_010016005.3 Zanna intricata
ACACACACACACATATATATATATATAAAAGCTCTTACAAGTCCATTTAAAATGAAATACATTTGGTATTCATTAAAAGATTAGATAGAAATCATTTTTAACAGTATTAACTTTGATATTGTTTTTCTTTTTTATAATGTGATTACACCAACTTTTAAAACCATATTTCCTACTTACAAAGTTTGTAATTTTTTTTTTTAATAGAGACTAAATTATTATTAGTGCATAATGTTTTAATAGGTTTATGTAGAACGTGAAAACTATTAAAAGACAAAAGTTAAAAGAGTAAACCCGAGTGCGAGCAGCGAGCAACTTAGCAAAATGTTAGCGAATATAACGTTCTCATGAAATAAACGAGCTAAAAGATACATTAAACTCGTTTATATTAAGGTAAGCGTACTGTATTATTCTTTTCATAATAAAAGTATGCGTAATAAATTGTAAAACTTTGTACTTTGTGCCGTGTATATTCTTCTGCGTTGTATCATACAAAATTTTGCTTTATATTACCTAATAGGAGATTATTCTAATATATTCAGTAAATTAATATTTAATAGAAATATAATTATCCAACATCGTATGTTTTTAATATTTTTGGGAATTTTCCTTTTGTAAGGATTTAAAATTATAACTTTTTTTGAAGTTATATTAGTTTTTTCTGTTTATTAATTTTTAATTAATTGTAACAATGAGTGATAATCTTATGGGTTTTTATTTTATTAACAATGATATTAATATGTATTTTACACAGTAAAATTGAATAATTTCTCCTTATTATAAAATATGCCAGATTTATAAGTATTTTTTTTGGGAGGATTAATTTAATAAACAGCCAAATTTTTATAAATATTCATTATATCTATTGTATTGTATTGTTGGTAGCGTCTCCTTTCATCCAGAGGTCCTGGGTTTGAATCCTGGTTATGCATAGCACTTTTCATACGCTGTCTCTCTTTTTTTTTGTTTAGTCTCCGAAACTATCGTAAGGTATTACTTCAGAGGATGAATGAGGATGATATGTACGAATGTGAATGATCTTTCATACGCTATATTTTTCATATCCACGCAGAAGTTTCAAACGAATTAAAAATTTTGTTTTTGTTTCAAATTTTTATTTAGAATCGGTTATACATTTGTAGAAACCATAAGTAAATTATATCACATGTATACACATTAAAAAGGAATACCATTTAAAATTCTTCAAAATTTATACTAATACTATATAAAACTTCTGGGTAGAATGTGGTACCTACACGACATAGTTTTTAAGAACTGTTCTATGAATAGTACCGTAGTAAACAAGAATCATGAAAATTGTATATTGATCAAACACTTACAAAAGAAAAAATAAACTAAAAAACATGAAAACTGAAAATTAAAACAGAAATAGAGAAGAAGGAAATGGTATGGTTTGATATAATTCTTCTGATGTTAATTTGTGTACGCGTTCTCTAGTTTTAAAAATTTCTCTCTAATTATATTAATCATCCGCTACTAATCTTTTTATTTTTTCTTTGGTCTTAATTTTTTTCATCCTCTTTATATTTATCATCTTCTATTAATGTTTCTGTTCTTTCTTTGGTTTTAACATTTTCTTTTTCTTTGTATTTATCATAATCTCACTTTCAAATGAAATAAATTTAAATGAAGTGCAGCAAAAAAAGTGTATATGCAGTTTAATAGGCATATAAGGAAGTTATGTGGTGTTCACATCAGACTTTTTCATTTTTCTTACTTAGAGATTCCATTCAGTAACTAAAATTTTCCTATTTTTTAGGACCTTTTATTTGTTGAACGAATCAAATTATCTATTACTTTATGGAAGTTTATTTATTTGTTAATGTTATCTGCTGAAGCACAAAGTTTTTATTAATTATTTAATCATATTTAAAGTAGTTAATAAGTATGGATCATGATTTTGATTAGACAATTATTAAGACATGCCGTTATTAAATTATCTTTTCTGTTCAGTATGATTTCTTCCACTCGACAGCCTATGTAAGACATTTCTTTTATGAAGTAAATTCTACAATTAATTCCAGGAAATTGTATAACTGTTTACTCAACAACTAAAAATTACAATTCTATGGCTATTTAATAAGTTTTATAATGGTACTGAAATGTTTAAAATTAATTATAGAACAATCTTTGTTAATAATAATAATAATAGCGAAACTTTATTAATTTACTAAACGGTTTTATTCAATATTAAGTTTATCTATTAAGTAATTTTCTATTGTAAATAACTTTTGTTTAATCTAATTTGAATTGTTTTTGAGTTAAAATTCAAAACGCGTAAGTACAATTCACAAAGGCTTTCAAATAATATTAGTTGATAGGTTTACCTGTTTACATCTGCATTCACTGATTAACTAACATTTATCACATATGTTTCTACGGTTGTTGTAATCTGAAATTAAAAGAAAAATTTTTTATAAAAGTAAGAATTATAAATAAACTAAACTTTACTACATGCAGCGCACGTTCTAGCGATTACGTCGCCCCGGACAAAAAGACGAATTGCCCCCCTTAGGAATATATTTACTTAAATAGAGGTACATATTTTTTATTTCTAATGAAAATCAAATCATTTTATTTAAATCTTAATAAGAGTATATATTTAGAAAGAAACATATAAAACATAAAAGAGTAATATAACATTGATAATCAAGCAGTACAAAGTAGAAGAGGCACGCATTTAACTTAAAATAACCAGTGTTACCTATAAAATAATATATATATAAAAAAAATTAGATTTATCCTTGTTCTCAATAAGCTAAAACCGTAATTAACAGAACTTTAAAATTATATTCCATCAATTTACATAAAAAATATTTATGCACTAGAAACAAAAACTTTTCATATCCTGTGAATGTAAACAAAGTTTAATGTTTATATATGTATTTTGTAATAAAAAATATTTCAGTAAATTATATCTACTCCTTAAAAATAATTTTATAATTCTTGATTTTGAGATTTTATTCAGTTCAATTATTCAAATATGTTATTATAAAACGAGTTTTATCAAAGCAATGAACTTAATAAATTCCTTATATTATTGATTCAAATAATTATTTTCATAAAACAAAAATATAAATAATTATACATATAGAATACATTCAAATTTGATTCAGTATTTTATTGATTTAATAAACAAGCCTTTATGGATAAATGAAATATTTATTATTTAAAAACGCTTTTATTGTTTCGATTCGATAATCGATCTACGATTAACTAGTATCTATCAAACTAAAAAAACAGTTTAATTATAGATGTACTAATTACCTTAAAAAATTAAGAAATCAAAATCAAATGTGAAGTAAATTTTGTGAAGTTCCACTTGTTATCAGAGCAGATGTAATAGCAAAAATAATGCTATTAAGTAATGAATTCCCTCTTTTATAATTAGAGGTAATAAGCAAATTTATGCGTGTTCAAACACAAATTAAACCAGGGCTCTGTTTGCGTGCTAATGCTATTCTGTTCAGAGAAGTATATCCATGTTCAAACAAGTTCAAACAGGATCTTTTACAAATTCTGCGTTAATTTTTCAATAATAGTACAAATATTTCTAGCTTTTAGACATAAACAATATATATACGTTACGCATTGTAAATTTTCAGCGAATTAAAAAATCGATATGTTAAATTTTTTTCTATTAATGGGTATTTAACACATCAATAATTTTCTCACACTTACAGCCAAAATGGCGCCCCGGACAGATGTCCGGGTTACTTGCCTCTAGAGCAGGCGCTGCTACATCTACAGAAATAATTTTCAAAAATTTCGGTTTTCAGATTTCAACGGAAATATCCATTTTGACCATCCCTAAATCCATTTGGACTCGTTTCAGCTTGACGTCTGTACGTATGTACGTACTTAAGTATCTCACATAACTCAAAAATCATTAGCCGTGAATGTTAAAATTTTAGATTTATGCTTATTGTAACATCTAGTTGTGGATTTCCCCTTTTGATTGCAGTCGACTGAACCAAAAGTGTCCAAAATCTAAAATATCCAAAATCTTTAAAAGAATTGGCTTTTGGACTTTTTCTTAACTGCAGTTAAGCCTTTATTGAGAGATTTAAAAAAATATATATAACAAGTGGTACTTATTTTCATTGATTCAAGAATTAGAGCCAAATAAAATTTTAATTAATGAAATATTTGTGTTTTATAAGAGGAAGGCACATCGGTTCAATCAGACCTCATCTCCTTTTTTCTTTTTTTTCACTTTTTAATTCGAATTTATTATTTTAACTTTATTTTTAATTTAAATATATTGATTTATTAATAATTATTAACCAGTGATTGTATAAAACATTTTACAATAAATAATAACTCAATAGTAACAATAAAAAAAATACATTTTATGACAAAAAATCAAAGTTATTAGTAAAATAAAATTTTATGAACTTTTAAAAAATGTATGTATTTAATTTAATAGTTATTATTAGATATGTGTATATGTAACAGATTTGGTGAAACATCTTGATTAGGTCGTAATATTAATTGTAAATTATAATTTAAAATCGTATTAGTTTTGGATTTTCTTACAAGGTAGTCATGTAGTGTCTACATCAGATTTAAAAAAAAAAAGATTATAAAGAAAGCTATTTTTTGTTTTCCTGAAATGGTTGTAAGTAAAAATAGTTGGTAACTAAACCTCTTACACGGGTAATATTTTCCTTATACAGACTGTTTTCCTTATAAATAAACACAATATTTTTTGTTTAAAAATAAAATTCTTGTGTGAAATTTCAATTTATGCATTTTTTATGTTAGTAGTAAGTCTGTTATTTCTACAAGAAGTTCAGTTGTAGTGTTATTTTATTTACACATATTAAAAAATTCAATGTGTTAATTATTATAGATTTCTGAACGACCATAGAAAAAGAGGTTATATGTTTGACAATCTAGATATGTAGGTGAACCCAGTATATGTACATAAATAGAATTGTAATAACAAGATCGCTTGATCAGTTTTCATTACCAAAAATAGCGTTTATATAACTCCAATACATTTATCCAAATTAAAAAAATAATCCTTTTTTAAATTTCGCCAACCGGGCTGCTCTAGAGGTTAACACATCGCCACAATATTGAACAGCTGTTTTTCGAAGTCAAAGGCTCTGAGGTTCAAGTTTTAATAAAAGTAAATTGCTTTTATATTGACTTGAATACTAAATAGTGAATATAGATGAACTTTGGTGGTTGGGATTCAATTAACCAAACGTTTCAGGAAAGATAAGTTTGAATCTGTGCAAGACTGTACTTCATTTATATGTCATACATATCATTCTCATCCCATTGGATAGTGAAAGGGGGAGTTGCTTATTGTTGCAATATTTAAACAGATTGCAATGGACACATTACGGGAAAAACAATTTCGCCGTAGAAGTTAGTTTTTTTGTAGGGCCATCAGTTATTTAACTGATGAATTTTTGCATGCCTTCAATTCCATGATAATATCATAATTTCAAAATATTTATTACACATCTATTTTAAATTATATTCTTTATGCATTTTAATCTTTGTATTTCTATACCGTTTTTGTATTGTAGTTTTAACATTCATTTAAAATGATCTGGTTAATTACTTCAGGAATTTCCAACCTAGTTATTAGTATAGGAAGAATTTATTATAAGCTTCAATTATTTCTAATCTATTTCGAAATTTATTAACAAATTTAATTTTCTTCATTTTTCTTATTATAATAACATATCTAAAGGAAAAATAAAGTTATTCTCTACTTTTCTATGTTCCCCATGATGTCTATATATATCTCTTCCTATGTTGTATATTTCTATACTGTTGTACTATACTTTCTATGTTGTGTATTTATCTTTTTTTTGTGTATGTATTTGTTTTTATTTCTTTACTGATGAATTAGTTCACCGTCGAAGCTTGCACGTGAAAGTAGATATTTGTAGCGTACGAAATGTGACATGCCTAACCGACATTCTAATCTGGAACCTCCGGATGAAAGATTGAGACGCTATCACTTCGCCACGGAGATCGGCCTTCGTAATTTTTGCTTCCTAAATAACAAAACTCTCTTATTTAGTATATATAAAGTATGAAGATTACAGGAGCTGACTAATTCTGTCCTTAAATATCCAGGATATACTCTATATAATTCTATCCTTAAAAATCAAGGATATTTATTATTATATAATAATAATAATAATTTCTATATAATATGATATATTACAGTAGTATTATAAGATAATAACAATGAGTATATTCCTCATACCTTATATCTGTTATCTTTATATGTTTAGCCTTCGGAACTACCGTAAGGTATTACTTCAGAGGATGAATGAAGATGATGTGTATGAATGTGAATGAAGTGTAGACCTTATATCTGTTACTTGTATATAACGTACCAAAAATGGTGAGCTAGCTATATCGGATTCTATGTGTCAAAATGAAGGAAAAATGCCTCGTGAAAAAAATTTCGATTTCCCCTTTGTTTTACTTCTCTCTACCATTTTCTTTTGTTAATGAAAAATGTATATATCGAAATCGAATTGAGGAATCATAATAATAATAGTTTGGTACATGCATTTATACAAACGTTGTGTAATAGATAAAAAATTAAAATTTAAACAAGTTCAGAAATTTAAAAATGGCGGTAACGTAAATCTTTCAGTCTTATATCTTGGTATTTTCTCTAATAATTTGGTTATATGACAACCTATTTTAAAAATTATGGAATCATTTTGTTAACAATAAAATGATTGTGAACAATATGATTTTATACCAGATATAAAGAATTGAAAAATTTTCATGGCCTCCATTTTGAAATTTGTGAATCTGATAATATTTTTATAAATGCAAAATGGTGGACAGAAGCAAAACGAAGGGGAAATCGACATTCTTTCATAGGTCAATTTTTGTTCATTTTAAACGGAGAATTTTAAAATGTGTAGCCAGCTCACCATTTTAGGTACACCTGTATATATATTTCATTCTTACCAATGAAACAAAACAAATAGTTTTTATTTAAAACCGTAAGTCACATATGCAGCAGAAACATTCTTGCAGCTGAACGAAAAATTAAGATTGACAGACTCCAGAAAATTGAAAGAAGCATTGGAAGTACTTGCAACAACAAAAATTACCAGAAAGTTGGGCGGTGGTGAACCGTGTCCAAAAAATTCGTGTGCAATGAGTTATAATCTTACACTAATGCCATGCGTAATAGGAGATTAGTATTTTTTAAACACTTCATGAGGATGAAAGTTTCGAGATTTCAGAAACAGCTCGTACAGTATATTTTCCATTCGAAAAACACCAAAACAGGATGAAGATAACTGAGAAATAAGAGACGATCTGAAGGAAATTGGCCTTATGCCAGAAGAGACCGCAAACAAGATAAAATTAAACAAAAAATCAAGGATAAAAACAATTGCTTCGCACTCACAAGAAAGAAACTCACAACGCGAATATTTTCAACACCAGAAAGAGCATGATGATAACGAATGAAAAAGTACTAGGACGGCCGCTAGACCTGAACAGTTCCTTAGAAGAAACATTGGAAATGGACAGAATAAAGTGATTCTATGCAGTCATAAAAGGCAAAAAAAAAATAAAAATAAAATAAAAAATATAAAACAACAAATATTAGCAGTTTAAATAACCCTTTCTCCTTAGCCTGCCTTTATTCTTTTATATTTATTTATTAGTATTTATTAAAGGATGACAATGAATTCATATAGAAAAGTTAAAAGTATTAATCGATACAATAAACAGAATTAATGATAAGCAATGCTTAAAACGTTTTTCAATTGCATTTTTTTCAATAGTTTGAGATAACTGTTAATATTATGCATGTAATTTGGCTATTTTTAATAATTTTATTTAGGAGGTTTATGTTTTGAGATTATATAGAAGATCTCATAGATTTTAAAGTAAAATATATTTATTTCAAAATTTTTAATTAAAAAATTCGATTGAAGCAAAGAGTACAATCTTCATGTTGTAGTATTCTGCCTGTTAGCAGGTCCCTGACACCACTGTGTCGCCATCTGTTTTTTTCCTATAATTTTATTTTCGTTTCATCATAAACTTCACTATCCTGTATGTCATTTATTAATTTCAGCCTCTTCCTTCCGTTTATTTTTTCAATTTCAACGGTGCCTTCAAGAATTGTATTTATTATTCATTTTCCCCTAATTATATGCCCGAAAGAGCCTCTTTCATGACCCTTATAACCACATATTGTACTGAAAGTAAAGTTAGTGGTAATAAACAACTTTTTCTATAGAAATATATTATAACTCTTTGATGAAGCGAATTACCGCCATTTAGATATTTTTTTTTATAGTATTTAGTCGATAAATAATTTATGTATAATTTTAATTAATTTATTTTAAAAATAACAAAAAATTTCAGTTATATTTGATGTTATTGGAATGTTTAAACATTTAAAAGTTTCTTAAATATAAGAGAGCGTAAATTAATGACGAACATGAATAATAATTACTTTAATATGATATCCGCGAGTAAAGATTTTTAATAGATAAAAATAAACAATTATAAAAAAGGACATTAAAAATGTGTAATTTTTTTTTATTACAAAAATTAGAAACGAAAGAAAAAAGACTGCAAGAAAAACTGTTTTTAAATAGAGTAATGTATTAAGAAAAGCGTGACAGATTAACGCTAAATCATCACAAACAGTATTAATGATAATTTGAAAATGAACGAGAAAGAAGTTTAAGAGACACAATTAAACCAAATTAAGCCCATAGCTGAAGTAAGTGGAAAATCCTGTAACGTTCAAACATAATTCTTGACGTGTTTGTTCAGCAGCGTTGCAAGTATCAAATTCTCTCATCGTCGTTATTTCTATCTTCTCTCTCAGCATTTTCTTTACCCCTTCCTCTTTGTCAATTTCTTCTTCTCATTCCTTTTAAATCTTTCTTCTTCATATACTGTTTTACATTTGCAGATGTAGTTGTTGGAGAAAAGTCATTTTCCGCATCGGAAAAACGAGTTACTACTCTTGATCCGTCCACGCCACTAAAAGTTGTACGTGCATAGAATGAAATTTATCAACGTTTCATTGCTAGCTAGCTACTCGATTAGGCACGTCTTTGAATGAAATGCCTCTATTCATTCTTTCATTCATTTCAGCCCATTTACTCTTTGATGAATCTGTATGCTTTTAAAAAAAATTCAATAATTCTAATTAGATAGATAATTCTAATTATTCTTTCAAGCTGTAGCCCATAAAAAGTTTGTGAAGTAAATAATTAAAATGTATAACGAAGACATATTTTAAAACGTTGGAAAAAAAATAAAATCAAGAACTTTTTAAAAGAATTTTATAATTTCTGCAGTTGGAAAAATTTTCCAGAGAAATAAACAAGATTAATATATATTATTCGTTTATATTAAATTATAAGAATCTATCCCTTATAGATAGTCGATATTTTTAAAAAATTATCTGGCTTTTCATTAGATTAAATTTATTTTTAAATTGTAAGATGTAATTAAAAACAGCTCTAGTTAACAGCTATGAAAATACATTTTAAAAATGGCTGTAAAATTTTCAAACAATTTCTGTTTACAAATAATTTAATTAAAAAACAAAACTAGATTGATATTTTGATTGTGAAATAATAATTATAAATAGGAACTAAAAATTAGTAGGAAATAATTCAAAATAACTAATAAAAAGTACAATTAAAAAATAAATTAATAAATAATAATTTAGAAAGAATGACACAATTTTAATATCAACCCACCGGGTTAGACCGTTTAAAGGTAAACGCATCGTTGTAAATCATCTGATTTCGAAGTCAAAGGTCGCAGGTTCAAATCGTAAAAAAGGTTGTTACTTTTATTTGGATTTGTAAACTAGATCGTGATTACCAGTATTCTTTGGTGGTTTTTTTTTTTAATCGTAGGAGGAGGAAAAAGCTGTACCAGTCACCATCCGCCCACACGGATAAGTCGTTAATGACTTTAATTGTAGATGCGGCTATAGATGAACGTATTAAAAAAAAGAAATTACAATCTTCATGACTTTCTCCTTTTTAGTTTGCATTGTAGGCTTATGGTTCCTACTTTATTCTAAACTAGCAACTTATCAAAATTTATCAAAATGTTCCAACTACTAAATCTATTTTATCGGTATGAGAATACCACACCCAAGGACCAGGAATCTCCATGAGGAATAACTCAAAAACACTTAAAAGGGAAGGGTAAGATTGTAATAAACCATTTTAAAGGTTTAAAAAATTTATCTAATAAGCATCAAGGTATGAAAGCCCTAATAAAAATGAGCTATTTAATATTTTTCACTTGTAGTTTTACTAAATGACCTCAGGGCACCAAAACCGTTCTCAAAATATATCGTTCTGAGGTAGGAATATTTATTTTCTAATTTTTTCTTTTACTTCCTTGTACGAATTACTAGGTAATATTATAATCAAATAATTTCGGTTTTCAGATTTCAACGGTAAGATTTGATCATTCCTGAATCCATCTTGACTAGTTTCAGCATGGCGTCTGTACGTTCGTATGTATGTATGTATGTATATATGTATCTTGCATAAATTAAAAAAGATTAGCCATAGAATGTTGAAATTTTGGATTTAGGACTTTCTATTACCTAAAGTAATAAGCCCTCATTGAGGTTTTTTTCAACGACATATCATAAGTGATACTTATTTTCATTGGTTCCAGAGTTATAGCCAAATAAAATTTTAACTAATAAAATATTTGGATCTTATTAGGAGAAGTCACATCGGTTCGAATCAGACTTCACTTCCTTTTTATAATTTTTTTTTATTTTTAATTTAAATGTATTGTTTTATTAATAATTAATTAACTTCTGATTGTAAAAATAGTTTTACAATAAATAATAATTTAATAACAATTAAAAAAAAAAAA
>JAAAKQ030060011.1:0-15864 GCA_010016005.3 Zanna intricata
CGTAAAAGATCCAGGTTCAGTAGTAAGTATATTTATGAAATAAATACATTAAATAAAACTAAACAAATACTATTAAAGGACAGATATTCAAATGATAAAGAAAGGCTTAATTTACACCCAAATTTTGAGAAACCAACTTAGTCGTAAATAGTTCTAATCCTTGTATAAAGTAATAAAATATTTTAAAACTTATGATATTAGTTACGTAATTATGTAAACATATGTTTTATTCACTAGTATTATCATCTGGCACTTGTATTCTGATTTATATTATTTATGTATAGCTATTTTCTATTAGTAGAATTACAAATAATCAAAATTTGGAAAGTATTTTAAATGTTAAGTTACACATCGATTACTATTATTTCATGACTAGTTACTATTGATATTTATCATTAATCTTAAAGAAAAAATAGTATCTTGGCATTTGCTTTCAATAATAACAATATATATATATATATGTATATTGTTTATAATAAACAAACATTTATTTATTTTTATGGTGAAATTATTAATAAAGAAACAATTATAAAAAAGTAATGGATAAATCAACTTACATTCATCTTAATATAAATAAATCAAAAAATAATAAAAGGATGAAAATTAATGGAGTAAATAAAATAGTTATTAAAATTCTGTAATTTAACTTGAGAAGATTTTATGTAGTAAGTTGTTACACTAAATAATATTTATATTAATATTGAATAAATATAGCTGTAAAATTTTATTTGTTATTCGTAATGAAAACGCAAGTAGAACACGCTAACAAATATACACGTCATCAGAATTCACAGCGAGTTCAATTAATATAAACGTGAGTAACAAAAGGGTAGATAGTGTATGTCTACGTGGAAGTTTAATGAAGGTGTTATTATTCCTAATCTTGCTATTGTTCCAACCTGATTTATATGCTCCCTTTACAAACATGACGTACAAATGACGTCATAGACGTTTCAAGAGGTAGATTACTGATAAGAAGGATGTTAGTTTCTCATAACAGATTTCTTGTCATATATATATAATTAAAGTCTTGCTGCATTAATATTAGATGATTGTTATGAGCAAGAATAAAAATATTATGTGGTATATTTCTATGGCTTTTATAAGAAACATGAGTAACATAATGTTCATAAAACACGCAGAATTAGTCCCATTATGAGAGCACTTATGAAAATTTGAAAAATGGTACTATACGAAACAGACTATTTTAATTTATAACAGTTGGAATAATTTTGCATTTTATTAATAATTATTACATAAAATGTATCTACTTTGTACACAACGTATACATAAAATTTTTAAAAAAGAAACAAAAAAAAACAAGACAAAATAAATTACCCTAATTAATATTTGCTTTTTTAACTTCTTCAAAATTTAATGAAATAGAATATTAAAATTATGTACGATATATATATGTATATTTTATTTTGTCTTTTAGTCCACTTGTTATTCCAAAACATTAAACGTTAATAATAATTAAATAAGCAGTATGAAGTTATTTTAGTGAATTCTTAAAAATTTTGTCATTTTAAGCAAAAAGTACTTACATAGTATTCTGTATTTCGAATGATATAACGTTTAACAATTTTTTTCTAAATTTTATCAAAAACGTAAACATGTGAAAAATTAAATCCGATAACGTTTATGGGTTCTTCCATCGAATTATTGGAACAGTTTATATTAGTACGTACGGATGCTTCAAATTACATCCAGTAAAAATGTTAAATGCAATTTACTGGCTAGTATAAATTCTACTAAAACATTACGTGAGACAAAGAAAAATGAATAAAAAAAATTCATAAGAAATTAAAAAAAAACAGATAATTATAATTATGTAGCTCCTTTTCTTTGACCAATGCAATTTTTGCTCACGGTGAATTTTGCCAAAGTACCCAAGTACTGTTTTTAACCTGATTAGTCAGTTTAACAAAAAAAAAAAACTAATATACTATAAAATACTAACACTTATGATTAAAACAGTTTTAAAATGGCGATTGATAACTTTGTTTCTCCCACATTGCTAAACGCTTTACGTTAATTGTTCATTATAATAATTCCTAGAATTTTTTTTCGGAATTTTGACCAATTATACCATTTTGGATAGTAAATCATCCAGATCAAATCAACGGATAAAGTAAAAGGAATATTTTATAATATAAAAAACAAGTAGGCATCTTATGCAGTGTTAAACCATTCCAATAAGTTAATCTTTATGAAAAATTATTTTAAATGTGGTTAAATATATATATATATATATACACACATTTATAAAACAACAAATAAATTCCGGTGTGTGGCATTAAGATGATGTTGCAATAAAAGTATATTCTTTTCTATTTTAAAAATAATAAAACTAATATATATATAAAGAAATAGTAATTTATCCCACAATAATTAATTTGGCAGGAGTAATCTTAAATACAAGAGCAAGTAAAAGGAAAAACAGCAAACTGTAATGCAGAAAGAAATGACATAAGGTTTTAACCTGCTCTATTGTTTCGTTACTATTAAAAAAAAAAATGGTATAAGAATTAAAAGAAAAATTAATGGGAAGATAAGAATAAATAAAAGGCTTTAAAATGCGTTGATGAAGTTGGTATTGGATAAAGCTAGGGAGAAGTTTGAATAGTAGTTTCATTACTAGAAGAGAAATTCAATTTAACTGTAAAAAGTGGGTAAAATCCGACTGGATGATGATTTAAAAGGTAATAGCATCAAAACATAATAAAAAAAAATTGAAGAACTTTATTCAAGGAAAAAAATACAAAAAATGATCCGATATTTCAAAGATATAAAAAAAGATTTATATTAACTATGGAGAGAATTTATATTCTAAAATAAATTCTCTGGTATAAAAACATAGATATGGAAATTAAATAAATTCTTAAAAATACTTTTATGAAAAGTAGCCGCTTATAGTAGAGAAAATGAACTAGAAAACAAAATATCATTTTCAAAATATAACATAATAAGAATATTTTAAAAGTAGAAGGGTTTGTTGAAAAAGAGATTTAAGTTATTTTTAGACGAAATTGAAAAGAAAAGTAGAGTAGAAAATGAAAACGTTTTTCTGCATGATGGGGAAATAAATTTTCTCATCGGAATGTTGTGAAAATACATCATTATTAGGCCATTCAAAACAATCAGGTTTTATTTAATGTGCTTTCTTAAGGTAAGATTAAAGGGTTAAATTGGTAAAAGAAGAAGAAAAAGACTGGAGTATATGACACAAAAATATTTGAGGATTTAGGGTGTAGGACGTTAAATTTCAAAGAATGACGGAATATAGAAAGGATGTAGAAGTGCCATCTCAATCATTATAAAAAAAATAATATGCTTAAATAAGTAAACTTTTTTTTCCAGAATATAAGTTTATAAGCTCTTCACCAGTTTGCTTACAAAATAATTGGTTTAAGTTTTTATTCAACAAAACCAACACACACACATACACGCAAACAAACAATTATTTTCCTCAGTCAATCGATCGTAACACATTATTCTCGTTCAGTAACGTGAAAATTTACTGAGATCAGTGAGGGAAGAGTTTCTACATGCTAGGAACCTGCAGAGATATCTTAATAATTCGGTTTCACATATCTCAAGTTTTCAATCACAATTATTTTGACAACTATCAGTTACTTTAAGTATTAGTAAATCTGCAGTGGGAAAGACGCTTTAGTTTTGTTATTTTGATAGGCTGTTCGTCAAGATAGTTTACGGGTTCTAGAAATAAAATTTTTATTGCTCAATTGTTATTTTAATATTTACTTTGGAACAAAAATTAATTATTTTAAAAGCAAAAAAAATAATAAATATTGGTAACCTTTAAAAAAATCAGACTGTTGTCGGTGCAATTAAACTCATGAATATGGCATGTCAGTTTTAGAAGTAATTAATACTCAATATCCGAACTACGAGAGAAAACGAAAAGTGAATCGATTTCCTATTGTTTTCTTCTTTGAATTAAATAACCCATACTCACCAAATGCTGATTGATTGTATAACGACAATAATCAATTTTACAGAAAGCGGCTTTAACAGATGCCACTTTTACCTTGGGTACGTTAAATTTATTAAAGCTGTAAGAAAAACTATTTTACAAATTGAGCTGCTCTGAAATTCTATTAAAAAATATATACTGTTTTAACTTCAAAATATATGTAATGAAAATATATATTTTTGTCCATCGATTTGACCGTTATCGGTCGTTTGTATTAATAGAAATTTTAATGTAGAATATATTTAGGTTTAATCATTATTCTTGTAACACTATTTATTTTATGATATAAATAATTATACCATCCCATTTTTTAAATGAATAGCCACCAACTAATGTACCCATTTTCAATGTAAACAATCTGCACACAACATGGGAATTCACATCCCGATTCTCTATTATATAATAAGTTAGACTTATGTTTATTTTGGAGAAAATTATTAGTTATATGGTAAAATGGTTCTGCGACTGAAATCAAATTCAAATTTTATTTTAAAATTACAACAATTTATTAAAATATATTTCATGAATACAACGTATTAAGCAATGATTTCATTATTTAGAATTTCAGTATTATTTTTAAGTCTTTTGTTTGACTGTAACTTCACCCGTAAAAAGAATGAAAACAATCAAATTATAAAATGGATGAACAGAAATCGATCGTTGGTAATTGAATTACAACTTTTTAACCCAGCTCATGAATACTTTTTTATAGCTCATAATTACTGCGACATCGGTCCATATTGAATTTCAACTATTTAATAAAAGTATCTCCAATAAACGCTCATCTTTTATAAAACACTTTATAAAAATGAAATGAATTTTATTAAGTTATATTGATTCTATTTGATTTAAAGCTGTAACTAGGCAATAAAAAAACCTCTGTGCAAATAATTGTAGTCTAATTTATGTTAATTAAATTATATCTTTGCTAATACGTTTAAAACTTAATATCTTGCTTTATAAAAACCATAAGTATGGAGTATAGAATAATGTTATTCTCAAGTTACAGGTTTATCAATATATGAAATTTCATTTCAAATCGAAATATATCATAAAAAAAAGTTCCCTTTTTTACTATTTTTAACTAAACTTGAAGTTACACTGTGTGAAACAAAAAACAAAATGTGATGATAATTAATATTTTCTCGTCTCATCCAATATTAGTCAGGCCAGTTTTCAAGTAATATCAACTTTAGTATTTTATACGTATAAAAAAGCTTATGTTAACATTAGACAAGATGAACATAAGATTCGTAAATTAGGAAAATTAGTTTTTAGTATTTGAAAACAAAGTATTAAAGAATAAAAACAGCGTATCACCTACTGCAAAGAGTAAGCTTTATCGATCAACTAAGGCGAGCACAAAAAGCTATTGTGAACAATTGTTCATAAGAATAAGTTACCGGCTAATCATTTTCTTGAGAAACCCTATAATGGCCCGGAATACATTTCCTTTAATGGCCAGGAATATTCATTCAATTGTGATTTATAAATATCACATCATCTGTGACCTAATAATAAATGACACATTATTATGCACATTTTCTTACACAGTTATGTAAACTAGTATACGAAATATTGTTTTTTTAAATAACCATTTCTAAAATATCTAAATTCAAAATGTACGCTAATCGGAAAGGTGTAGATAAAAACCGCTCATAATTGGGGAAAAAAATTAGAAAATATTAGTATTTAGGTAATTATTAGGTTGTATTTTTAAATCTTGTTCATTTCACGCATATCTAAAATCGAGTTATTTAAGACTGTAGTCATAACAGTGTACTTTTCTTTAGTTTCGAATAAAAATCAGAGTCGTACAATAAAATTTGATGCAATAGAACAGTGGTAAAAAGTAATATAGAAAAAAGGAGGTAAATAAAATAAGACTTCCATGATTTTTATACAGTATTATTATATGTAATTTATATTAATATGAAATATATTATAATTCATTGGTAGTTTTAAACCGAGAGGTATAAAAAGAAAAAAAAATAGCATTACAAAAGAAAACGTTTTTTTTTAATTTTATACTCTCATCTAAGAGATAGATCAGCTATAAATTTAAAACTGTCAGTTTTTTCCAATGTAAAATCAATACCGATTGCCTGAAAGCATTTCAAATGATATCATCTCCAGTTTTTAATAAATGCTGTTTCATTTTTTATGAATAAATTAAAATAAAATATGATGAATTTATTACCACATATCAACCAAAAATTAACAACTGACAGAATTTTTACGGTTATACATTAAATATACTTTAATTTTCATGTTCATAAATCATATATGCATTAATAAATCAGTGTTCAATATTTCATTATTTATTTTAATAATATAATTTCTACTGAATGTTTTCATTTCCTACAACATTTCATAATCCTACAAATTTGAGGCTAATTATCTATATTCTCGTACAGTGCAGCAGCATAGTTACACTGAGCAAATGCAGCCTCTTTCTTGTTACAATAAAAATTATTGTTGGCTATGCATTCATTTATCACTGAGAGTTTTTTCACTTGCCATACGATTCAAAAAAAGACTAACCCGCACTCGATTTTACACACCTTCCAAGTATAAAAATATATGGAATAATAAATTTTACATTTTTAAATAAAAACATTCTAGTGAAAAGAAATATCCATGCACTAATCGGATTTTACTCCTTAAAATGGTATTTTCCCGCTTAACGAATTTCTGAAACGAAATTTATAAATATATATTTATTATTTAATAATGTATTGACCAAATAAGCATTTATATTTATACATATCGACATTTTTCTAACATATTTAATTTGTAAAATTTGTCTTAATGTTAAAACAGTAGTTTAAATAAAAAGCTGCAAAGCATTTCATGACTTCCCTGACGATTAATTATAAAAATTAAAGGTCAACAAAAAAAATATATATATATTTTTTAGTAGTAGATTTTAAGAAAGATTTGTCTAAAGAATATTCATATACAGGATAAGGTAAAAAATTTACTAAATTAAAATTTTCTCTAAATCTAACATCCCCTTCAATAAAGGCTAAAATGAAAAAATAAAATTTTCAGACACTTTTCTACAATTTGCGTATGGGGTCTATAAGTAAAAATATTGATGATATTTATTTTTACCCCTATATACTAAAGTATATTGTATACTTTACTATAAGGATATTATGTACTAAAGTATTTTGAAGTATAAACTTTCAAAAAATTAAAAAAAAAATTATTTAAACCGAAGGCAGATAGAGCAAAAAAATAAATTTGAAAAGTAATTGAATTTTGAAAAAAAGAATTGTTTGCATTTGAAAAAAATTATTTGTGCTGTTTACATATGCATTATAGATAAAAAATTTGCTTTAATTAACTTTTCTCTAAATACCTCTGAGGAAAATGGAAAATGTTTTTTGTTTCATATATCCCTTCACCACAACGAATTTTGAAAAAAAAAAATTAATATGGTCAATACCAAACGTATATAAAAATATTGAACCAAATTTTAAGAAATTTATATATATATATTTTTTAAATAAATTTTAAGAAATATTTCAATCCTAAGATATAAAGACAAAAACAGTGCAACACATGAACGCGCATATGAACATACACATATTTTTTATGGCCTAGATGAACTAGTTGGAATCTAATATGTAAAACTTTTCAGAAAAACCCGATATGCCATTTCTGACATGATCACCATACTTTCCCTCTTAAAATATAATTATAATTTTGCTCTTTTAGCTATATTAGTCGTGAAAGTAAAAGACAAAACTGTTATACTGTCAAAAATTTCATACTTCATGCAACAAAAAGTAGTTTATATATTCCGACAGTAATGATCGCTCATTAATTTCTATTTAAGAGGGTTGTATACTCTGAGGGGTTTGTGCAAGTTGACTGGTAATTAGTTGGTAGTTGATGTCTCTTATTAAATCCCATTCTCTTCTGAAATTTTATGAATGAGTCCAAATTTTTAAAATGAATGCTCCACATATGTAGGCAGTTTATTTTTTATATAACTATAGCCAAATAGAGTATTTATTTAGTTCATCATGAAAAATTTCATGAATGATAAAGTTGTAAATAATAGAAAAGCGTGAAAGTTTTTGGAACGGTATTGTAAATGACAACAAACGTTCTTTGTGACCCAGTTTGAATAAACGTATTGTTGAGGAATTCTAAAACATTAAATATTTTGGATCTGGAGTTAATTTTTATTAGTGCTTCTTAAATAGCTGTTGTATATTATTGCTGATGTTAATATTCCATCAAGAATTTTGCTACAAAACTATGTCTAAGCATTTGTCTCTGTCCTGTTTGGAAGAAAAAATACAAATACAATTGGAGTATAAGTTGAATTTTTTTACGAATTACAGAAAAGAAGATGAGTTATTTAATTGACTGATTTTTTAAAATGAGATAAATTCGTTGTATAGCTATCAAGAGAGGGTATTCTTTAATGAATAATAACAACCTCAATTACTGAAAAACCACGAAAAATTAAAGGAAATGTCTTTGCACATAACTTGACTATGAAATTTTTGGAATCAGTTCGGTATCCTTTTAACTCAATTTATGCAACAAAGATAAACAATTATATTTTAATTTGCTGAAAAACGTTCCCAGCGTGTGATATATAATTTACAAAAGATAAATATTAAATATTAAAATCACGATTGCCGAAAATAAACATTGTTCTTTAGTTCCTCTTCGGTTCCATCGTAATTTTGAATTAACTAGCAGATATTAGAATTTTTAAAATCTGATTATTGTTTACACATATTATAACAGCACCCCAATGCAGCTCCTAAAACAGTGCTCCAGTGGTACCCCGTTCGTTACCAGTTAATGGTGACATTGGTCTAGCCTCGAATGAGACACTCGCATCACCTCACTACTTTAACCTTACACTCAGTCGCACGGAAAGCTCATTATTATTAAACAGAAGTTTTTTAAATTTATTTAATACTAATTTATTTTATTTAACATATATTTATTTCTATTATTTTTGTAATTTTATTCATTCGATTGATTTGAATCATTCATTTCACACCCGACTAACACAATAACAGATGATCACAGTTCACAGTTCATTAATTCAATTCAGTAAAGTTTATGATTCAACGGGCAAATCTCCCCACTCCTACATACATTTTTATATATGTAGCACTGAAGATTTATAGAGACACGTATTTGATATTATAATTTGATTTATGGAGATATGTAATTTATATTTCAGTGTGTATTTGTAAAGATCAGTGGAGATATGCGTATACATACTCATATATGATATATATGCATATTTATATAGCCGATGCACTTCCGGAAACGTAAGAATTCCAACGTAGTCTAATTCATCTAAGTCGGTTCGGTGTTGAGCTGCTGCGGTAGACAAAACACATTTATATACATCCTAAAAACATTACACTCGTTTTTGGCCAATCGTGTAAATTATCAATTTTATTTATTTAATATTATTAATAAAAGAAAGGAATTGTTAGTTATTATTTTGCAATTAAACTTTGGTGCAGATTGGCCCAATGAAGTTGCGGTGGGCGGCTGCATACGGCTCTACCCACGACTCTCCCCAGCTAGAAGCACTCCGTTATCACTTAATTTATGGATTATTTTATTTACTTTCTAAGCGTAGATTATTTTTAATTACATTTTATATTTGTACTTTTATTTACTTATTAATTTTATTTATTTACATCTATTAATAAAAGAAGGGATTATTAGTTAATATTTAGCAATAAAGAACAAGCTTACTTGATCGAAATACTGCTCGTCAAAAAGATATTGCCTATTATTTCTTAAATGTTAATAAACAGCAAGTAAGAAGAAGCAACACCAACTAATAAGACCAAGAAGAAAGAACATGCTTAGGCGATCCGCTCGTCAAAAAAATTTTTTCTTAAATATTTGCAAACGATACATAACAACAGTAATAATAATTAGAAAATAAATTAATAAATTTCACGCCGTTATTCATTCATTCAGTATCGTAGCAGGTCTTAAAACGCAACTATTTTGACACAAGTAAATCGATACTGAACATCGATTATTTATTTAAAATCATGTATATAATTATTTTTGGCCTTTTAGTTACAATTAAACATAAATATATGCACATTTATATCGCTTATGACACTTCCCGTAAAGTAAAGATTCCAACGCGGGGTCATACATCTAAATTGGTTCAGCCGTTGAGCTTCTACGGTGGAAAAAACATACATACATACACACTAAAAACATTACATTCCTTTTTAGGCAGTTATGTAAAAATCAGCGATGAAAGAGCCTGATAAAGGTCGTCGTGTTGTTTTGCATGAAAACATACATCCACAATTTTTTGAAAAAAAAAAACTGAAAACTCAATGCTGAGTGAGCTCAATCTTTTCAAAAAACTACATAAATCTTTGAAAAGCAAGCTATTCTCGAATCTCAGGAACAGTTTTATAAAACTATCAAGTATTTGGTAACTAGACAAGTATTGGGAAACAAAGTAATATAAAAATAGAAACACGGTGTATGATAATCGTATGGATAAATGCAAAATTGCTTTACTATTGGCAGTAGACTATGTTTAGAATTAGGCTAAAGTAGATAAGTTAAAAAATAAATAAATAAAATTAAAAAATGATACTCATATTTTGTCTTAACGATGAATGTCTAAAGTAAAGTTTATTATTTTAGGAAAATATACATAAATTTCTCCTCACAAATATATTTTACAGCTAAAATGTATTGAAAAATACTACTAAACGTAACTTTTTCTGTAATCGTTAAGTTCTATTTAAACTCAAACAGAAATAATGGAACAATAGAGAAATTTATATGGGTAGAGGAAAACTGGTTTATTAACCGATTCGTCCATGTATTTTTTTTTTTTTATTTGTATGTATGTATTTTTCGTACAATTTTATTGAAATTTTTTTTGTAATGGTCAGATTGATGGTTAAATTTTTTTATGTTGCGGAAATGTCACAATAGGAAAAAAAGGACAACTAGTGATAAAATGTTTGCTACTGATGATTACTTGTTTTTAGTCAGTAAATATAGCTGTTAGTTACTTCCCGAACCAATGAAGGAAATGTGTATATAGATGAAATATGTCGGTATAAACGTGAAATAAATTGAAATATATGAAAAGAAAACAGTTTTTGTTCACAGAAAATATGACGTTAACAATGTAAGTTTGCTTTACCTTTGCAAAAATATTTCCGACTGAAGTACTTTTTATTTGTTCTGTAAAATGATAACATCTCTGTTTTCTAGTTTTTAAATTATGTTCATCATAATTTCCTTATGTGTGAGACTTCATGATTTTTTTCTCAAAAAAATGTATATATTTTTTAAAAATTTGAATTTGTTTTTTTTTTTTAATCATCCGTTAGGTTAATGTTGTAATTCAATTCTTACTTAATACGATTAATATGATATTTGGGTATTATTTTACCTCCTCTACACATAAAACTAAGCCTGATGAAGAATTTAGTAAAGATTGAGACGGATTTAAATATTTAGCTGAAGTTTTTGCACAATTAAGTGAAACCAAATTAAAAGAGTGAATATCTATTGGGCCGCAAATAAGAAAATTAATTCGTGAAAATATATGTGACAGCAAATTGAATCCTTAAGAACTAGCAGCATGAAGGTCATTAAACGATGTCGTTACTGATTTCCTTGGAAACAGAAAAGCATTCGTGGTTTTCTTGAAAACCATCATCAGCTTATAAATAAACTCTTAATGAACTTCACAAATTCAGACTGCAGAATATCATTGAAATTTCATTTTTTACATTATCATTTGGACTGACTGATTAAATATTAAATATACTACATTTATAGATAACTACCATTTAAAGAGGCAACCTCATTTTCGGTAGTTTCGATAAAAAAACTAATAAGTTAATCGTTACGAAACTGCAACTATAGCTTTCTTGCGAACCCCAGAATATTTAAAATAAATCAAAAGTCCAAATTTCATTAATATATAACTTATTTTTAAAAACTTCTTGCGCAGTTCTATGTAAAAAAGACCGACTTTTCGTTTACGAAACCATCACTACTTTGCAATCACAAAAACCCTAATTTTAAGATTACAATACACTACATACGTCGATTAATCAGTACATCCTACACACAAACATAAAGTTTCAAATCGTTCACCACTGTGACTCGCTGAATAAGCGCGTATGAAAAATACACCACTACATACTCATCATAACAAAACATTTTATTCAACCTTAAATTTAGCGTAACTTAAAAACGATTCTACCATCTTCATCAAATTTTCATATACACATTTTCAGATATACTGCTACAGCATTTCTAATTTTTAATGAAATTGATCCAATAGTTTTGGAGATCTTCAAGTTACACAACTTTATACGTAGGCATATATTTATATAATAAAATCCCAATTTAAGTGAATAAAATTTTCTTACTCCTCATACTCAAAACGAAGAAAATTCATTTTCACCCCCATTCGTACGGTATTATGTTCGGTCGCCATGTGACCGAACATAATACCGTACTTTTCTCCGTAAAATAGATATAAATAAATGAATAACCAAGAATTTGGTTATTTGCCACTACGCCGCTCTTCATATCGGAGTGGCAGCATTTCAGCCTTTCATCCGTATTTTTCATACGCTACAAATTTCATTCTCCTAAAATGACCAAAGCATCGATGCCAGTCATCTGAAAAAAATTCTTTTAGTAAATTATATATACTTATTCAGATAGTTACTACGTGATTTACTGTCATAGTTTATAAAAAATCAGTATGTATAATTATCGAATTTACGTAAAAAGATAAAAGTTTGTTAATCAAATTAAAGGGAATGAAGAAAATTTTACAGTTTAACAATTGATATGTTTTTAGTCATCCAAATTAATCTATTTCATCCGTAAGTTGTAAATAGCAAAAAAATAGAGGAACAGCTACATACAATTACTAAAAAACTATTACCATTTTATGGAGTTTTTTACGCCTACTGCGCCGGCAAAGCCGTGACGTGGGTGCTATTATTTATACTATAGATAAATTAATACTTAGAAATACTATAAAATACAGCTCTTGGTATAAGTCACGTTCCTTGCAGAATTATAAATTTACTGATATAACTTTACTCCTGAGAACTTTTAGAAGTTTTAAGAAATAAGTAATAAAAGATGAAATAATTCAGATCACACTGCTATTTTTAAGACCCTATAACAAGAAAATTCTATATACCATCGAACACTCTTCTTTTTTATATATGCAACTTAAATTAATTTTTGAAAATGTTCTCATTAAAAATAAAGAGAAATAATTTAATAGAAATTATGAGTTCAAAGGTATTCATAAGAAAGATAATAAATTTTTCTAACGGTTCACAAAACTATTAGTAGGATAGAATTATTTTGATTACACTGATTTTGTATATTTATTTATTTATTTTTAAGAATATTAAAAATTGTATAAACTATCAGAAATATGTTGGGATACGTAAATTGACATGACTGACATTATTCACGATTACAAAATTTTACTTAAAATAGAAATACATACGTAACTTTTATAAAATTTTTCGAATTGCATATTTTGTTGTTATTCATATTCTACGTATATTATTTTATCTTTCATCTTACTCTTTGGTAAAAATATTACTTGATATTTTGATGTAATAGTGTAAAATTAAATAATTTTTTTATTTATATCCGCCGTAATGAATACTAGTAGTTCAGTTTTAGAATAAATAGTTGTAATAACAGACATTATTCACTAATATTGTAATTATTTCACACATCATTATTTACTTTCTACGATCAAAATACTAAATAAAATAGAATAGTTCTAAAATAAATAGTCAAACTAGACATTACACAGTTAGTAAGTAGCGTACCGGCGAAATCGTACAGTTTGAATGACTGCAAAATTGTGAAAATTTTCGTCAAAGCATTTAAACAGTCTAACTTTCGTCATAAGTAAATTAAAACTCAATATATTACAAAGACTATCTTCACTGGATTTAGCTTTGTTCACGAACCGTGGTAATAGCTTCTCTTTACTGATAACCATACCTAAAGTTGCTTCGTCAAAGTGAAATAAGTTATGCTTAGCATGTCTGAAAATTTAACGTAACCGCCAGCACTATTCTCTATAACAAGGAACGCGCTTTATGTTTGTATTATTATACTATGCTGAATTATCAAATTAAGCAAGAAAATTGTTATTAAATCAGTGGAAAAGTTTCTTTAAATTCCCTTTAAAAATATTTTATAATTATTTTTTATAAAATAAAATTTCATCAGAAAGTCAAATTTTATAAAAAAAAAAAATATCAACTTCAAGAATAATTCAATTTTTTTTAATACCGAAAGAATTAAATTAATTTTTAGAACACTAATCACGATAGTAGATTAGTCTTTGCAAGGAAAATATTCTACTTCTATCAAATGTTGTTATCTATTACTACAATATAGTGAGATAAAAAAAATATATCAGCTAAAAACCATTTTCTAAAATATATCGGCTAAAATAACAACATACAAACTTTCAGTTTGGCGTGAAACTTTCATTTTAACTAAACGTTAGTTTAATTAGACTAAACTGCTTGTCTTCAGTCATTTGACTGGTTTGATGCATCTCTCCAAGATTCCCTACTTAGTGCCAGTCGTTTCATTTCGGTATACCTCCTATACCACACTTCCCTAACAGTTTGTTTTACATATTCAAAACGTTGCTGCCTCCACAATTTTTCCCATCTACCTGTTCCTCCAATATCAAAGCGACTATTCCAGGATGTCTTAATATGTGGCCTATAAGTTTGTCTCTTCTTTTAACTATATTTTTCCAAATGCTTCTGATTTGACGCAATACCTCTTTATTTGTCACTTTATCCACCAATTTGATTTTTAAAATCCGCACCACATTTCAAAAGCTTCTAATCTTTTCTTCTTATGTACTCCGATCGTCCAAGTTTCACTTCCATATAAAGCTACGCTCCAAACATGTACTTTCAAAAATGTTTTTCTGACGTTTAAATTAGTTTTCTATGTAAGAAAATCATATTTCTGACCGAAATCTTGTTTTGATTGTTCTATTCGGCATTTTATATTGTTCCAACTTCATCCGTCTTTAGTAATTTTACTTCCCAAGTAACAAAATTCTTCTACCACCGCGATTTTTTCACTTTCTGTTTTTATATTCAGTGGTCCATCTACATTATTTTAATTACATTTTATAACTCTCGTTTCGTTCTTGTTTATTTTCATGCGGTAATTCTTGCGTAGGACTTCATCCTGCCATTCATTGTTTCTTCTAAATCTTTATTACTCTCGGATATAATTACTGTATCATCAGGAAATCGTCACCTTTATTTTTTCACCTTGCACTGTTACTCAAAATCTAAATTGTTTTTTAACATCATTAATTACTAGTTCTATGCAATGATTAAAAATTATCGGGGATAGGGAACTTCCCCTTTTTCGTAAATATTACTCACCAGTTTGTATAATCTATCTATCCTTCCTCAACTGCACTGCACAGTAATTCTAAAGGTATCCTATCTATCCCAGGAACCTTTCTGCCATTAAAATCTTCTAATGCTCTATTAAAGTCAGATGTCAGTATTGTACCGCCCTTTTCATCCTCTTTGACTTCCTTTATAATACCAGTTTTTAATCCATTTCCTCCCTGTAACTCTTCAATATAATCCACCCATCTATCGACCTTTATTTTCGTATTACAAATCGGAATACCATCTTTATTTAACATATTATTGGATTTTAATTTATGTACCACAAAATTCTCTTTTACTTTCCGGTGTGCTCCGTCTATTTTACCAATGATCATTTCTCTTTCTACTTCTGAGCACTTTTCTTTAATC
>JAAAKQ030060022.1:0-15864 GCA_010016005.3 Zanna intricata
TTTTAAGATGTATATAATAAAATTTTTGTATCTCAACTGGTTTAATTTTTATTTCAAAACGGAAGTTACTTTGTGGATGACCCTCGTATAAACAATTATGTTCTTTGTTGCCTGAATAGTATTACAAATAAACATTGTTAGGTTCACCAATGTAATTCTTTTTACATAATAAAAGAAAGATGTATTTGGTTGAAATTAAGCTATAAAGTTATATCCAGAACTTGACTGAAACAGCCTCTCTTTATCTGTTTAGCCTCTGGAACTACTGTAAGGTATTAGTGACATTACAGTGTAGTGACATTAAATAATATTTCACATTATATAATAAATGTTAATAATGTATATGAAACACAGATATGCATATATATAAATAAAATAAGGCACATCTTGATTATAATAAAAACATAATACAGAATTAAATGATTATCAAATTTATACACTCTTCTTGAATCTGTCAACAATAAAATAGTATTTTTTGTTAAAGTAAGACTGTGAAACATCAAGATCTGTAAAAGAAACCTGACGTGCAAAATCTGACCCGATTACTACAATTATGAACAATTTCTTTTTTATAAAAAAACGATATTCTTCTAAAATACTAATGGGATAAAAATTTTAAGTCTACGAAGAGTTGAATCCCAAAGGAACCATAACTTCCCTTCCAGTTGATCAATAGTAAGATTACATGGCAACAATGGTCTGTACCAGAAGTCATCGTACAACATTTCATAAAACTAAATAAATCCAGTCTTAAGAAAACAAAGCAAAATGATAACTGTTAAAAAAAAAAAACAATTATCACCACCCCTGATTGAAATTGCTCCAATATATAATGAAAGTGACATACTAATGTAGTGGAATTATCTAATTACCACAAAAATTTACAGAGTAATTTTTTCTCTCACCTTTATATAGCTTCATATAATTATAACATGTATACATGTTAAACAATAACACCATGACAAAGTATCTTACCTATTTAGGAATATTAAAGTATGAGAAAAAATGTATCTACCTTTAATAAAATTTTGAGACATGGAACCCATAAAATCCTTAACCCCTTGACCCTTCGATAGATTGTGACCAAAGATAAATATCATCAAAGCCTCACCGTATATAAATCATTGTACCAAATTTCATCCAGATCGGTCCATCCAGTCTGCAAATATCAAATCAAAGCACACAACAATATACATTCACCCTTCTGGAATTTTTCAGTACTAAAATAGTGTTTTTTTTTTTGTTAAAGAAAGGAATGTGAAACACCAAGATTTGTAAAAAAAACCGACATGCAAAATATGACCTGATGGAAACAAAATAATGTTCAAATTAGGAACAAACCCAAGGAAGCAATCTTGTGTGGAGTTAAGGCTCTATTATAGATTTTATAATCTATAAAACTCAAATGATTATCAAATTTATTCCCTTATGATTAATTCCCTTCTGAAATTTGTCAATATTAAAATAGCTTGTTTTTTTTTTTTTTTTTTTTTTTGTTAAAGGAAGGCTGTGAAACATCAGATGTATAAAAGAAACCCGACGTGCAAAATCTGACTTGATTCCTATAATTATGAACAATTTTTTTTCATAATCGAAAACATATAACTTCAAAAATTTGTAAAAAGAAAAATAGAAAAAATGTTCAGATAGCAAGTAATAAGGATTTTTTTAAATTCAAGGTCAGTAAGAATTTTATTACCGTATGATTAATGCCACGCTCAAAGAGAATTATTTAGTTCTGTGAACGCTGTAAAACCTTTTCCTTACATTAATAATATATGTTGGAAAATAATAAAAAAATAATATTTATATGTAGGATGACTTGTATGTAACTTTTAAGTTTTTAAGTTTTACTTTAAAGCCTACTATTTTTTTGTAATTTGTGTGTGTTTGACTGAAAATAAAAGATATTATTATTATTATTATTGTATACAATAATAATTACATACATAAATAATTATATAATAACGCTGTAAGAATTCAATTTTTTATAAATTAGAATGAAATATAAATATAAATCGTAAAGAATGTGGCTTACTTTAGGCTTTTTAAATGCTACTCTAAGTAACTAAGAAATTTCTGCATTCTGAAATTTAGTAAAGTATGTAGTAAAGTAATTTAGTAGTAAAGTTTATATTATTTGGCAAATGTAATTCCAAACAAGTGTTCCTATCTCTCATTATGAAATTCTAACGATATATTTTATAGTAATTCAAAACAAGGTACACAATTATCATTTTAAGGATTCCATTGTTAGTTACAACCAGTGCGGCTGCTTTGAATAAAACTACTGCGACATAACAGTCCATAGAACAGTTTTTCATAACCCCTTCAAAAACAGCTAACCTAAGATGTACTTATCTAGCCAGTATAAGATTTTACAAAATGTACTAGTATAAGACAAAATGTAACATGTTGTATAGAATAAATGATAGTTTACTTCATTATAAGAAATTAAATTAGGAGTTCACAGACTAAAAATTAGTGAATGGTTTAAACTAATATTCAAATTGCAGTTAGGTTATGTCGGTATATTAATGCTAAACTTGTAACGATTAAAATTCTGATTATATCAATGATTTATTACTAATACTCATCTAAAATTATTTTTAACCATGTATTCATAAAGTTCAACAGCTGTAAGTACTCAAGAAATATTGTAATAATCATAAAATGTTAAAACTTGCTGGTAAATATGCTACCTTACATTACAAGATAACTCAACTCGTAAGAACCACCGTGACAACTGTACAGTTGAAACTGTACAGAAGTAAAGACTAGTGACTTCAATACTATATTGGTATCAGATTTCAGTACTTTTTAAAGTCAGTTAATTTCAAATTAGTTTTTTTTTTTGAAAGCTGTTTTATTTAATATGCACAATTAATACATATTTAATGCATCACTACTGTATAATGTATACAATCTTGTAAACGTTATTTTCTTTCAAAAGTCAGTAAAAGCTCTACTTTTTACATGACTGTTAAAAAAGGAGGTGTATCTATGTATGTTTTTTGTCCACCGTAACATCTCAATGGCTTAACCGATTTAGATGTATTACACTGCGTTGAATCCCTACGTCACTGAGAGTGTCATATGTTGTACAAATATATATATATATATATACACACATATATAACATATATATGAATGCTTCACTTAACAAATCGATTAACTCCACTTTCTGAATCTGATTAAATATTAATGTCTAAACATTTTATTGGCTCCTAACTGTATAATATTTTTTTTTTTAATTTTCTGAATAACTACTAAATGACAAAAAGTTTTTAGCAATTGAGTAATAAATAATTTATTTCAGAAGCTAATTTGATTAACTTCATACTCTGATGTAAAATGTAATAAAAATTTAGTTAAATAACTTCATAGAATGCAATTGACTACTTCTTACATACATACATACATACATACATATATATATATATATACTTTATATTTTAATGTAATGATGTAATACGAGATAATTACTGTAAATTGGTTATTGTTGTCGCATCACAAAGAAAGATAAATCAGTTGCATTCTAATTTCCACAGAAGCAAGCACTTATAAATTTAAATTTAACTGTAAGTTTTTTTTTAAATAAACCATTATAAAATTAAAATCGAAGAGATTAATAACAGTTATTTGGGTAAGGAAGATAGTGATTCTAGTGGTTCTTCAATACAACTTATTGGAAGTAAACTTGGCAGTCCAAGACGTTTATGTATTTATTCGGATTCATCATCTGATGATAACAATGAAAAATTTTGTAACAAATAATTCGATTGGACGAAAAAGAACCCATAATCATGCTAAATGGGACCAAAATATCCAAAAGTATAATAGAATAAAAGATTTAAAATACAGAAATAGAAGTGAAAAATTAATACCTGAAAAAACATTTGTATATCTACCATGTCCATGCCATGAGAAGTGCAACGAAATAATAATTTCGGGTGAAAGAAAAGCTATCATGGAGCCATTTTACCAGTAAGAGACCCAACTAGAGCAAAATATTTCTTTAAGAAGGTAAATTAAAGTTGAACAAAAAAAGAAGACGTCCGAAGGATAACAATAAAATTGCAAGATCACATTACTTTTGAAAAAGCAGAAAAAGATGATATTTCAGTTTGCAAAAATTATTTTAAAAGCATACTTATCAGATAAGTGACGGAAAACTATACGACTGTTATCGTAAGGAACAAGTTTCGTTGTTGAATAATCGTTGTGGTATCTAAGTTCCAGGAAATAAAATTGACCACACATATGTTAACAAAAACATAAAAATTCATTTCCGGCCTACACTAGTTACTACTCAAGAACATGTAACCCGAAGCATAAATATTTAAATCCGAACCTAAATATTAAGAAAATGTACAAACTCTACATTGCGCAGTGTGAAGACAAAAATATAGTGCCAATGAAAGAAAAATATTATTACAAGGTATTCTCCACTAAATTTAATTTGCATTTCAAGCAACAGTTCAAAGATATATGCAATACTTGTGATTGTCTGCAAATAAAAATTGAGCCTTTGGACAGTGAGGGATTGAGGATGGCAAAATTCGAAAAGAATACTGATTTACAAAATGCTGAACAAACTTGTAGTCATATGGCAGCATTCGAAGAAACGTTTGTATTTTCTTTCGACTTTGAAAAAGCTTTACATTTTCCAAAATTGACTACATCTGTAGCTTACTTTAAGCAAAATTTATGTGTATAATTTTGGTTGCCATGATTTTAATAAAAATATAAGCCACATGTTTGTTCGGCCAGAAACTTAAGGATTTCGTGGGTCTCAGGAAATCTATTCACGTCTAATAAAGATTTATGCTAAAAATTGTAGAACAATAATAATGTATTCAGATTCATGTACTGGACAAAGCAAACATAAAAACTGTCTTAAGTTTATTGAAATTACTTCAAAGCACAGACATACGTGCTGAGTCAATAAAGATGAAATTTCTGGTAAGTGGACATAGTTATTTGCCAAACGATTCACAATTTGCTATTAACGAATCTCAAGCGAAAAAAATTCAGAATATTTTTTCACCAGATGATTGGTACAATATAATAAAAACCAGTAAAAAGAAAGCACCATTTCATATAGTTCAGACGACACATCAAGACTTTTTTTCTAAAAGTACTTTAGAAAATTATATTATTAACAGAAAGGCAACAATTAATAGGATTGAAAAGTCAAAACCTCACCTCATATAATTCATGTGTGACTAACAAAAATTCAGAATTTATTGCCATTAATATAAGAAAATCTTCAGTAGGTAGACCAGCCTTTATTGAATCCAACTGGCAGAACTGTGACAAGAGAAAAAAGGAAAGATATGATGGACTTGTTGAAATTCATTCCTCCTATTAAAGATTATTATACAAATTTAAGGACAAACCTGGCATGACAGAAACTCAAATACACTAAACAAAGACTTCATTTATAATGCTGACAAATCAATTTAAACTAAGTAATAATCTAAGAGTTTATGTAACCTAACAGTTACTACACATTTTTGCTAAAATCCTTAATAAAAAAAAATGTATATAATGAAGTTTTCCTGTAATAAAAGTATAAATTTAAGACTGAATTTGAATTAATCATTTTCTTTCACTTGCCAAATCGATTAACTTCCTTAATAACATAAAAATTGTAATAATAATAATAATAACAAAATATTCCATCTTATACTTTCAATATGTTGTTAGACAAAGATACATCTGCAGTTACACAGTCTACATTATTTATGTGAATTTAATGTTTAACAGGAATTTTTTATAACAATATATACTATTTTTTTTTTTTCTTCAGAGAATGAGATGAATGAATTGTAGCGTGTGTGAAAAATGCCATGCCTAACCAGGATTAAAACCCGGGACCTCCAGATGAAAGGCCAAGACGCTACCACTCAGCCACAGAGGTCGGCAACAATATATACTATATTCTCATTTTTCTCAACTTTTTGTTTTATGGAGGAAATCAATTTGACAAGTGAAGCATTCATACACGTTTAAATAAATTGGAAAAAAAAATTATACTACATACAAATACTATACACAAAATTGTCAACTGCACACTATTTAATTATCATCCTTTATTAGTAATGATCCTACATTAAAGACCAATTTTTTATTTTTTTTGCAAATGTGTTTTTTTAATTTTTAATGTTTATCTCTTGTTTCAACCTACTAATTGGTATACGTATATATGTATTCAAATAACTTCCATTATCACATTCTGAATTGTACATTAGTTTTATATTTAGTGTTTCCTTTAATATTATTTCATTATTTACAGTTTAATGTTAATATGGAATTTAATATCATCTATGTACTTACTATACTACTTTAATTACTTTAGAAAGCTATTTCATATTATATTCTCAATTATCAGTTTCCTTTAATAAAAGATACAAACAATCATATCATAAAAAACAAATAATTATGATGTAAAATTAAAAGGTTATTGGCACAGCTTGTTTTTAATTTTTTTCTTTTCAGAAATAGAGCTTACATATTTTTCATTATGATGTAGAACAAAATGAGATTTTGAATTTTATTTTACAGACAAAAAACAAACCACAATAATAAATCTAATTAAATTCATTTGACTGGCTAGAAATTTTGTGATCACAAAGATGGTTTGTGTATCACAGTTCTGAAAGCACTGTGGCATTCTACTACACTATAAAAGAAGTAAATATACCATATATTACAGTGAGTGGTTTTGTGTGTTTGACAAAGATGGTTTTCTACACGTATTGTACATTTTTCTCTCTCTAGTACAGTTTCTGTATATAGATTAAAGGTAGAAACCACTGGTTAATATCAATGCTGTACTTATATTTCACTCTTTTGTGCAACTTCCAAATACAATAATTACATGCATAGTAACCATGCAAACTTAATAGCTAAAAATAAACAGAATAGTAAGACTATTAAAATTTTATTTGTAGATAAAAACAACATACAAAAGGTAAATACACGTTTACATTAAAGTTGGTTAATGAATGAAAAATTTTTATGTTTTTTCCCACACTATTTTCAGTTAAATTTGAAATCCAACATTTTAATGTGTCCTGATGTATTAATTTTTGTGTTATTTATCATCCACTTTGATACACATCATTTTTAAATAAATATTGAAAATATGACATATTCCACAGTTGTAGCATAGACACCACTCTTCCCCATATCATACGAGTATATTTGCCAGACCTTCAATAATTTCTTTTTTGTCCTTTACCTTGCACCTGTTCCACCACACTAATTTCTTGCAACACATCACTCTAATTTCAACTTTTTAAAAAAGTTTCTGCTTTAAAATCACATAAGGGTCGGTCCATTTTCACTTACAATCACTCAAGGTATAACTCCATTTTTTTTTTTTTTTTTCAATTCTTCCTGTCCCTTCGGTATGGTCCTTTTTTCTTTATTGATATAATAATGAAGTGTCAGTGATTACATAGTAATCAGTATATTACGTTTTTTTCTAATTAGTTCTTCTGATACTGGAAAAAAAATTATGAAAGTACTTACATGAAAAATTAAGATATGTCTTACCCTACCATCAATTTATTGAAATATTTTTCACTAGTTCTTATATTATTTCTTTTAAAGCTTTTAAAATAACATTACTTTAATTAAACCATATTTAAATTGCAGAAACTCATGAAATCATAACTACTCTTTCTTCAAGTTCAGCAAATGTTTTTATCAATGAATAAAACACTGATTTATTTATATAAATAAGCTTTTCTTTCATTTTCCTGTAATATTTTACAGAATTTTCACTGGATATTTAATTATTTTGCTGTTCCTTAATTTATATTTAACTTTATCTTAAAGTTTTTATTTTATTAGAAGATATTTTTGCTAATGTTTCGGCTTATTGTACAAAAACAAATGTAAAACAAATAAATAAGAGCTATATACAGCTCTTGTAGAGACAAATATGTACAACTTATATTCATGTTAAAAATCAAATGCTAACCAATTATTAGAACTTAGAATTATCAGAACTAGCTTGGAAATGTTTAGAATCTATTTACAATATTTATAATCGATGTATATTACTGGAGATTAGTCATATCAAGAGTTTTGAATGTATTTAATTGTTCTTGTCGCACACATATGCTATATTACTTAAGTGAGTATTAGTATGAAATGAGTTGGCAACTTTATCATATTATAAACACCTAATTTTTTTTTAAGAAATAATTTCCACTTGGTTCTGCAAAAGCATATTCATGAAATGTTTTTTTATATTCCTATTCCATAATAATTCCTTAAAAATGTCTCACTTTTGCCAGTAAATACACCATATTAAAGACAATAGTAATAAACTATTTTCTGTTTGAGATATTATGTATATTATTTTGCTGAAATTAATCTTCTTAAGATTCATATTATTTCTCTGTACTGTTATATTATATTTAAATTCTATTAAATAAACAACCTAATACAGAATACTGAGATTAAGACAAATCTTAAATTAATTTTTCATTTAAGAACTTTCATGGGACCCCACATTATCAGTCATAATTGAAACAATTCCATTACTTCATAATAAAAGTAAAAAAATAAAAATACTAAAATAATGAAAATTACCTATTAATTTGCGAGTGCTGCTATCTGTAGCAGTTTTTATAAGACCGTTTCCTTCTAACACTGTCTAATGGTTTATCAAATTCATTACATGTAATATTTTTCTATTATATTTCATTTTATGTAATCTTTATTAATTTCTAATATTTCTAAATTTTTGTTAACATCAGAAATGGAAAGTTTATTAAATGGTCTGCCATATTAGATAAATCTAATTTATTATTTTTGTAATCTCTACAATGTTCAAGAAATCTAGTTTTAAAGGATTTATCCTGTATAAATACCGTTACAATCATTATATATAGTTATAAATTTCACAAAGATTATTTATTTTATTATTATTTTTGTTTTTCAAATATTTTATTATGTGGTTATTAGATTTGTATGCTGGTTTAAATATTTCTGTTTGTAAGTTTTAGTAATGTTTTAATAATATTATTAGTGAAATACTTTGTGTATTTTTTTTTTTTTTCTTTTGGGTCTTATTATGTATTGATTTCAAGGTAGTTATTTTATAGAATAGCTATTTATTTAAATATAATTTAACAGTACAGAAAAATAATATGAATCTTAAAAAGATTAATTTCAGCAAAATAATTATGAATTCTAACAAAGTGAAAACAAGTTTTTTATTTGTATAAATTACACATTACACTTTATACTATAATAACAATACACTTAATGAATTTTAATAAATCATACCTCAAATTAGACTAATTAATTATTGTTCAAGTTAAATCACAAAACCTTTTTTGAAAAATCGTAATTTTTAACCAAAAAGTGATTTACAAATTTTTCTTTAAGAACCAATTTTCATATATCATTCATATTACTCCTAAATTTTTCATTAAGAAAAAAATTGAATTTTTTTTTTTTTTTGTAATAAATACACATTTCTGGCTTTTATTTTGAAATAAAAAGGAGATTATATTAACTGAAATATTTTATTTAGAATATTTATTTAAAAAAAAAAAAACAAACCGATTTCTTTTGTAATAAAATCAAATGTAGTTTTTTCTTTGAATTTTTTTAATAAAATCCTAAGTTTGTCATCATTAAACATTTATATAATCCTATAATTTAATCATATCTTGGAGGTCTCCTCAAAACACCAGATGAGTTTTTAAGATACAAAACTAAACTTTAGGCACTGTTTGGTACCCATAAATATCATGTAGACTAACCTTCAGCATAAAGGTAGAGATAAAAGTTAGCATTTTTATATTTATATAAAAATACTAATTTACCTTTATGTTTATGCAAACTTTATATTTTCTAGAAAGCATAGTCATTTCATGATAACTTGACAAAATACTGCTGCTTATGAGAAAAGTTCTTATTTATGCCTCTTTTGCTGCTTTTAGTTAACTTTTGGTTACAGAACCATTTACAAATTATTCCCACCCATTTAAAATAAAATAAAAAATGTTCTGTTATAGAAACAGTATTTCAGTAAATAAAACTGTTATTTTACATAAATAATAGTAATTAGAAGTAAAAGAAAAAACCAGATCAACCACACCTGAGAAATGTGGTTAATTGAAACCCAAACACGAAAGAACACCAGTATCCACAATCTAGTAATCTAATTCAGCCACCCTATGTAATGTAAATGTAATACAGATAGATACTTTTCATAAAAATACAGTTAGTCAAAAAAAAAAAACATATTTATTTCTATAATTTTAGTGACGTTGGTGAAATAGACTTATAAAGTAGTAGGGATGAAAGCAGACATGAAAAATATTATAGTCACATCTGTCAATCACCAAAATGGATCAGTAGACGATGAATTATAATGCCAAGTTTTCAACAAAAAAAATAAATCAGTTACAACACAAAGGTAATTTTGAGTAACTTTTAATAACCAAGGTACACTGATCATTTCTTCTTATTCCAGTTATGGATGACAAAACTTTCAGAGGACTTTTTTGACTTTTGAAATGACATTTCAAAACGGAATTTTTTTTAATTTTATAACGGTATTTATATATTATATATACATAATTTGAAAGAGAAAATTTGTTTAATTTTATAACATATTATTTAAAAATTGCATGCTACATATCTCCCCCTTCTATATTAATGCATTTTAGGAAACAATACACAAAATTGTTCATTACACTGAAAAATATCAGAAGTGATATTGTTAATTTCAGAGCAGATTTTCTCTTTCAGCTTGTATTCATATGTAATTAGTGGGACACACACTAATATATTATTGTTATCTAGGTGTAGATAAAATTAACTACTTTATGCACACCTAATGTTGATTATATTCATGTTAACAAATGAAACAGAATAATTTTTTTTTTTTAAATAAAAAAGTAAATAAAACATTTAAAAATACAATGGATTAAATTACAACATAAAAACAATATTCAAGAAACAACAAACAGTACACAGAAATGGCAATATTTCACCACAAACCAATAAAACTGATAGATCAATGTATGTTGAACCATGTAACAGAAGATAATTACTTATTTATGCAAATTACAGACCAGCTATTCTCACCAAAGTCCAACCGCTTCCTTTTTGTCTCTTCACTATTCAAATACTTTATGACGTACATTTTCAAAATCCTTTTTTTTTGTGAATTGCTATTTTTTGTTCTTTTAAGTTTGCATCTTTTGTTTCATATTCTTCGTTTCCATCTGTCACTTTTCATAATCTTTCACGGGTGCAATCTAGGAGTAGATTGAATTTTAGTGACTTTTTCTGATAAGACATTCAGCTAGTAAATTTATGATGTTTTGTTTCAGACTATAGAGGAGCAGATTTATGTCCTTTGTTCCAAAAGATCAATTAATGTAGTAATACATCAACAGTTTGCTGTAATTACCAGCTTCAAGAAGAGTCAACAATGCACTGTCACATGTATTTAAACATATTCATTTTGATACTGAACTAATATCATAACCGTCTACACTAAAACCCAATATGGAGATTGTCTCTTACAGTTTATATTGATTTTTAGAGTAAACCATCTATAATATGCAACTTACATTATTTATCATCAGTTACTTTAGCAGTTAAGATATTGAATTTTTTCTCAAGCAATTCATCAGGATTGTTTTTATGTACATCTCAATGTCACCACATTTTAGTTCTACAGCTTTAGTTTTCTATATAATGTTTTTCTGCACAAGACATTCATATTCCAGAACAAGGCTAAATGTTGCAAAACCTGTTTTTCTTTTAACTACAACTGCTAGCAAACTTTCAATATTTTCAACTATATTTATCAGAAAATTTATATCACCTGATTTATCAGATGGTATTTTTATACCGATATGATTTTATTTTGCTTTTCATTAGCGAATCTCTCAACAGACTGAATTATTTGTTGTGATAAACCTCTAATAGAGTTTGTTCGGTAGGTTTGTATCCTGTAATCAAACACATCTGTACTCCATATAATATGAACACATATGAACACTGTGTACATATGAGCACTGTGTAATATGAACATAGTATGAACATTGTGTATTATGTGTACATATAGAGCTAGACACTGCTCGGTTACCACATCTGATACTCAACTTGAGGTAAGCTGATATTCCACTTCCTGGCCACCAGCCAACAAAATAACACAGACTGCATAGACATATCAGAGCATAACAATATGTTTCAGGTTAACACCTGTAACTATACTGGCCGATGTGTCACAATAATTTAATCACAACATTTAGGTGCGATAAAGTCTAAAAAAAAACTTTTCAGACACCAGCTCTGACAACGCTATAGATCCATCAGTAAAATCCATGCTACCCACACATCTGACCACACTATATATTACATGCTAAATTCTTATAACCTTGAACTGTTGAACTGTGCTACAAGAGGTATCTTCTACTGTGACCATGAAATGTGCTACAAACAGTATATATTACTTATTACCAGCCTTTAAAATTTTTAACAATTATACAATATCTGTATAAAAAAAAAAATATTGGCAACACTGAAAGAGAAACGGAAATTTCCCATAAGAAAGAAAAATTCTAAAATAGTGGAGGGGCGGGCACAGCATCATATGACGAAAATTCTCCAATCCTATTGGTTTGGGCACCACATCCCCATTTCTGTATACTATAAAAAAACACCTTAACTCTTTACAGTTATTCGTTGTTTTCTATATTTTCATCAGGTTCTGGTTCAGAAGGTTTCTGCAAGCACAGAACAGAACAAATAAATTTAATTAAAAATATATAGTTAAATAGTGATTAATTAATTATATTACAAACTAGTTACAACAATTAACAATAATTTTACACTCAATTTTAAAATATAACTTTGGTTTATCCCTCAAATTCCATTAGTGTTCCAGTAACATTTCCAAAAGTTATATTTTGATTACGTATTTGGACAAAGAAAAAGAGATTAAATTTTTTAAATTGGGAATAAGCCAAATTTTTTTCAGAGTTAGAAATTTAAGCCAGTCATACATACATAACCAGTCATACCATACAAACAACTGAACTGCAGTTACAATGTACAAAATTAACCATTCACATATTACAAATTTTTCATGAAGCCTTTGTGGCGTGAGTGGTAGCGTCTCAGCCTTTCATATAGAGGTCCTGGCAACAAATCCCGGTCAGGCATGGCATTTTCCCACATCCTAATAATCACTCATCTCATCCTCTGAAGGTATACCTAACGGTGATTCCAAAGGAAAAAAAAACTTTTCGTGAAATCTAATTCTAAAATAATAAAGTGCAAACAAATGACAAGAATTTGTCAGACTTAATTTAAAATTTTACCTTGATGATCATTAGAAAAATATTGATTTTATGGAGACCCATCAAAAAGAAACTTTAGATGCATTTTTACAAACTCTATTTTGCTTCTATAATATAAATAAATTATCAAAAATAATAATGGATTTCTCTCTGTTTATATTTTATTTATTTAGTGTAATTATCAGTCCTAATGTAGAAATACACATTGTCTGTGTATATATATCCATGTCGGTTATTACTGCCTGAAATTCACGTTTAACAAAACACCACTGCAGATGAACTTTCTATTTCTGTTTTCCTCCAGAACTACCATAAAATATTACTTCAGAGGATAAATGAGGATGTTATGTATGATGTAAATCAAGTGTAGTCTTGTACAGTCTCAGGTCGACCATTCCTGAGATGTGTGGTTCACCACTAGATCAACCAAGTGGGTCACTGCAGATGAACTCTGTTTCCTGTTTAGCCTCTGAAAGCACCATAAGGTATTATTTCAGAGGGTAAATGAGGATGTTATGTATGAATGTAAATGAAGTGTAGTCTTTTACAGTCTCAGGTCGACCATTCCTGAGATGTGTGGTTAACTGAAACGCAACCATCAAAGAATACTAGTATCCACGATCTAATATTTAAATCTGTAAAAAAAATTACTGCCTTATTAGGAATTGAACCTTAGAACTCTTAACTTCGAAATCAGCTGATTTGCAATGACGAGTTAACTACAAGACCAACTCGATTCATCAGCTGGAGATGAACTAGTGCCTACGTAATTTTTGCGAAATGTTTTAGAAAAATTTAAGAAAGGAAAAAACAGAACACAAACCAGATTTTCTAAGTATGTATGCTATACATAAAATGGAAAAAAATAATATAGGTATGTAATGGGACTCTATAAAACAAAAGAATGAATTAACCAATTAGGTGTAAAAATGCATCTATCAGTAAACAAAACAATTATTTTGTATGAGAAAACTAATGGAAAATTAGATGAAGAATGGTTTATTGTTCATTTAATACTTTGGATGAGTTAAAGTAATTTATTTACTTTGAAAATAAATACTATTTACAGGAGATTATTAAATGGGTTTTCAATACTGATACAGTGATAAAATTCTAAACTGGAAAAATTGGGGTTACATTTGGTTGGCATTGAAAAACAGGAAATTCAATTGTAAAAATTTATTTTTAGCAAATAATTATAATATACTAAGATAAATTAATTATTTTTGATGTTATTTACTTTCTAAGATGGTATTAGTATGCTTTAATTTTAACTTTTAAAAGTTAATTGATAATTTTGAGAACTAATCTCAATTTATATGTTTTATTTTATTTATATTTTTAGGTAGTGTTCATATATTTAATTATTTATTAGTTTTTCATTATTCTATTTGTACATGGCTTTGTTCAGCTACATTTTATTTATAAAATTATCATGCCAGTAGCTTGGCTTATGAACTCAGCCCAAATCTTACAAATTAAAAAATTCAGTAAATGAAATGATCAGGACATCTGTTATAAAAATTCAGTAAATGAAATGATCAGGACATCTGTTATAAAACAATAAATAGATAGAGAACAATTTTTAATTACCTCAAGACATTCAATAGTTGGATCAGTATTATGAAATGTTATCTGAGTGACATTTGTTAATTGTTTTCGAAACTTCTCTTCCAGTGCAAAAATAACATCTTCCAGTTCCTGATTTTTATGTCTTAGTAATTCCTTACTAATATTCTCTTTCTGCACCCATAACTGTAATAATTACTTGAAGTTTTTAAAATAAATTAAGCTATTACAGAGTTAGCACAATGTCACTTAAAAATATATATATATATATATACAGGATGTATCAAAACTGCAAGGCAATCTCTCGGAAATGCATTCTATATCTATAAAGAATTATTGAAACTGAATAATAAATTTAAATAAAAAGTATTACTACAAAAAATACAATTTTAATGAATATGTTTAAACAAAATATTTTCGCTATATTTCTGAAAATTGTTAATTTTTTTTCACTTTTTTTTAGAGAAAATTATTTTAAAACATCTTAATCTGTGAAATTTTTTTATATTTTTGCCTATTCTATATCACAATTTTTGAGAAGTTCAAAAGTATTTTTAAAGATTTCTTTTCCAAATCATCAAGATTTTCTACTTAATGATTGAATGAAAAATTTTCTTTAAATATTTTCATTAAAAAGCATTCATTATTGTAATGTAATTTACTTAATTTTAACATTCAGTTTCAACAAATATTTTCAAACTTAGATTATGTCGTAAAACGGGGATATAACATGAATCCATGTAATCCTTTTTTTTTGGAAATTCTAATTCTGGATCATTCTCTATTTTAACAATATCTCTCTCTCTTCTGATTAATAAAAAGAAAAACATATTTGGGATGGTATATTCTAATGATTGCCGGCCTCCGTGGCCGAGTGGTAGCGTCTCGGCTTTTCATCCAGAGGTCCCAGGTTCGAATCCCGGTCAGGCATGGCATTTTT